>JANTFA010099447.1:0-14103 GCA_026413405.1 Phytosciara flavipes | reverse complement strand
TCATGAAAATCGAATGAAATTTACTCGAGATATCGACAAAAAACTCTACCTTCACTGTACGGCTGAGTAGCTCAAGTCAGGCCCACTCTATGGGCTCTAACTTCCGAGCCCAAGATTCAATTTTGACAAACTTTTTTTTCCTGATTGGTGTAATCAATAACTTTTATTTGCACCATCTATGAAGCTTCTGCGAGCAATACCGCCGATAATATATGTGATAAACCTTGACCAGACCTCGAAAATAGCACTATTTCGACCAGAGCTTTGGATCGGCTCGACCGATTTCGCTCATCTTCGAACTTGACCTCACTTTTTTGATAACAAACTGAGGAAAAAAGTCCCATCGAGATTGATTTCGTTTTACTCAAGTTATCCTGTTTACAGACAGACAGACGGACAGAATTTTTTTATTGCTGATTTGACATCTAGGGATGAACCCAGAAAGTTTGCCCTTACTCCGGGAGTCGGAATCGTAAGAGTAAAGGCATGAGACCCTCGTACTTCTTACAGGTCTAAAAATTAATTGGGAAACGAATATCGATCGCAATCTACATTTACTGTTAAGTCTTACTATCGGGTCAAGTCAACTTTAAAAATTAGGGTTGCAAAACTTGAATCAGTAATCTGGAACCTGAGTCTGACCTGAAAGAATGCCCTGATGTTTTATGGTTGAGCTGAAACTGTTCTTCAAATGTTATTGGTTGTTGTTATCATGTTGAAAACTGTGATATCAGATCGTTTCTGGTCAACCTGCAAAAGGACACAACATTTCAGGTTCAGGTCAAACCTAATTCTTACATCAGGGTGACGTGGCCTGATCTGAAGTAAGCTGCGATCAAAGTATTGAACCCTCGATCAAAGTATTGAACTCTCGATCGAACCACCAATTTAGATTCAATTTATTATGATGCTGATTTGCATATCCATATGAATTAACGAATGGAATTACGAAACAATGCGAGTTCCACTTATTTTTATTTGATGTCCTTGTTTCGTTACTTTTTCGCGCATCCAGATGTGTTGCTCGACTTTTTCTGCTATGACCCATAACTGGGGTAATACCCCGGTGGGGTATGCTCATGGCACGTTTAGTCGACTGGCGACTGTTGTTAGTTACTGGTGATCCTCCGAAAGTCAAAGGAAAATATTTGTTTTTTGTACTGTAGGTTGACCTGGATGGCAGTTGGATGACTGGATCCTTGGAAAGCTTTAATGAGCTTCTATAGTTTGGACAAATTTTGAATAAAAAAGCCGCGTAAATCAATTGGAGCAAAATCTTAAGCTCGACCCAGCTACTTAGTGCCAAGGTATTTTATTTATAAATCTGAAATTGCAGATCCTTTTCTTCTAGGCAATATAAGTATTTTACTACCTCTAGCAAAATCATTCTTGTCACAGTGATAATAAAATGATTCTTCGTAAAACGTTGGTTCAATTCTATATGGAATTAACGACGTGTAATAAAGACAGTAATCTGCTCGCAGTTATTTACTTTTCGATGCTCTTATGGAGACGATCATAAATCATAAGCTTAGTTTCCCAAATACGTGATGACGACAGAATGATAAGTCATAATTCATGAGAGATAAGTGACTGGCTCAGAGATAATTAGGATTCTTATGTTTGCTCAAATATGGCATTTAATTACACCTTTTCATTCTGGTGCCAAGCACACCAAGTGATAATTGAAATATCTTTATTTGGCACACGCTTTCCACACCTTAAAATCAGGTAACAGTGATTACTAATCGAGGCAGTAAATGCTAGACAATGGGCGACTTAGAAACACTGTGATACTAGCATGGAAAGAATCTAGAAGAAGATTTTCGATGCCAGACAATGAAAGCACTCGAAAGTCAAGGCTTGATCAAGCCAGATAGTTCTTGGCTCGACTGAATTTCAGGACATAAACACCGGACGATAAATGCTTTTTCAGGCAATGTAAAAAAACACATCGAGTATCTCACCGAGTTGAATACAACATTTTTCTAAATGGAAGTAACAAAACTTTCACTTCTCTTTATCGAGTTGCGGAAAAGGACGTACTGTAAACCTTCTCATGAACTTTCAGAGTGTGAAGCTTTCAGAAGTCCAAGAGGTTTTAAAATTCAATTGAAGAGTTTGAAAAAGACAAAGGTCACTCGAAATATAGATTTCAGTGACTCTTAGAATTTCTAATTCCAATTTACTTTTAACCGAACCAATTCAGATTGGTTTTTTGGATCATTTGCAACAAAAAAAATAAAAAAATTTATAATGTCTACAGACGAGAATATGGAATTCAGCATATGGAGACAGCTTGAATAGTTTCTTTATGAATCTGAAGCGCACTTATGGTGTGAATGTGTGTGCATCTAATCAAGCGTAAAAGTCGGCTTAAAACAAGAGGGGTCCAGGTACAGGTGTGGAGAAATCCGATTTGGATGAGTATTACTTTGTGTGATTCGCCCTAGCTCAACCAATAATCCTACTGATAGCGACCACTGTCAGTTAAATTTTTAAACTAGCCCCGATGCTACTATGAATTTAGTTGACAGCTGAATCCTATCGATAGTGTGAAATTGAAATTTTGAGAAAGTGTTTTTTGGATAAGTGGAAAAGTAGTTCATCAGTATGAGCGCAGCAAAAATTTCTCTATTTTTTGAGTAGTAACACTAGTCATTATGGACCTTTCAAAGAGCGGAGAGAACATACACATCAACGTAAAACGTAGCCGCTCAATTCTCTCATGGAGGTGTAGATGTCAAAATATTCATAATGAAAGCTATGTTCGTCCTTTGTTATTTTTGACAGCTATACCTCCAGCGACAACTGGTCTCAGCTAACAAACTGGTCTCTCTCTCGTTTGGAAAGGTGGATAGGCTCGATAGGCAACATAGAGTTTTTTGATACATTAAATCAAGATAGAGAGTGACCATTTACTTGGTTAGGATCTTGCCGTGCTCTGTACTGGCTATTCACAGTTTTATATATGAATCAGGATGACTTCAAAAAAGATTAATTACGAAAGCTGCCTGTGATACATAAACTTACGTCTTGATCAAAATTATTCGATTAACCACTATGGTTCCACCTGTTGGAAATTCTACGAAAGAAACAAAGAAATTTTTTCTTAAGAGAGCTTTTTTGAAGAAACTTTTCCATTTTATTTCTCTACATCAAGTCATTTATGAAGATGTATTGGTATTAACCGAGTGTTTGGAATATTGTATTTATGCACAGGGGTCAAGTAATATTCTTTTGCAAATCATTTCATTTTAAATAATTTTTTGAATTATTTCTATAACACATTACGAGACATGTGCGGCTGTAGATATTTGTTCAATTAGCGAAAAATGTTGTTGATTACATTCCGATGGTGCTTTTCCTGGCCAGAGCACATCAATACTACCGTACTATCATCGATATAAGAATACCTAGATATGCAATGTCAAACAGCAGCTTGAAAAGAGAATCGTCCTGGATGTGTGTGTGTGATATTTGTGTTGTTAGAATTTTGTGTAGTTGTGTGCGTGATATGTTAGCGCTAGATTGTTGTTCGACATTGCAACCTCTGAGTACTATACATGATCTATGCTTAAATGTTCAGAATTCCTGTAGGATCACGATTGACTATTCAATTCGTCGAGTCTGTGGAACAGGTGTGTTTGAATTCGTCTTCAACAAATAGGGTACCCATAGAAAGCTAACCAGGACTGAATGATAAAATGATTGTGAAAACCACATGATCGTCTTCAATGAACTCATACAAGTGGTACGCAATTGTATTATGAATGAACAATGGATTATGTTCCACACTCGAATTACAAATACCGAGAGGGTCTGCCTGCATAGCCGCATTTGATTCCCAAAGAAAATGTGACCGAAAATTTATCGAAAGAACATCTTTTTAAACAAAATACAAACGGAATGGTGTGTCTTTCATCCACACATTCGTGCATATAGCAACACACAAGAGACCGTCGGCTATAATTTCTGGTTTTCCGTATCTTCAACATAATATGTTAATTCAACTGATATCGGAATGGCGAACCTCTACACAGAGACATAAACAACAACACACTTCGTATTCGAAGTAATTTCGTTCAGATCGCAGTCAGTATTTGGTTAACCATTGAATCGGTTGCGACACTCATTCACTTATTCACTTATTCTTTTACTTGTTTATTGATCAATCTAAAATACAGTAAATATGATGGGTATACGTGTATTGTGTGCATCGAAAAATGCAGTTCAGATCGGTGATGTTTTGGCAAGATTTATGTCAACCGGTGGATCGAGTAACATTGGATTCATCGGCTTGGGTAACATGGGCGGACATATGGCAAATAATCTTATGAAGCAGGTTTGAGCCCAACTATTTTTTATTTAAACCGAAAAGAAGTTTTTCTTTGGCTTCGACGACACACCTCCAAAAAATGTTCTCGTTTATGTTTAAATTGATCGGCATACACATTTATAGCTGCGTAGATTAGCCGCCACCAAAACATTTTCTTTACAAATCTACTTGATGATAGTGTGTACGTATGTCTAAGTTGTTACTACGTGTTCCTTTCGCGTTATCAGTTTATTTTTAGATCATTTCTATATCGCTTCTATATCACACTGACGAACCTAAATACGTTTACCGGAGGCAATACACGCGTGTCTGGTTTGCTGTGTTTTTGTGATGATGTGTACAAGGAACACTGACTTGTGGCTAGCTAAACTTGAAAATATAAAATGAGGTCGATTGCATAATCTTGATTAGAATTAGATGCGAACTCTATTCGTATTTGCAATGATAAGTAGGTAGGTACACTGTTTTTGCAAAGAATGAGTTGAAATAGATATTTGCATCACTTGGAGGGAAAGCACGAAATTTCGCTTTTGCCGCGGTGCTGTCTTTTCCGCGTTTTCGTAACATGAAGCATTTCAGTCAGGAGATCTATGAATAAATGATCAATTGCAAGTTTCTTATTTCAACTAATAGAATAGAATAGGAAGTGGACCAATTGAATCAATCTTTAAAAAATCACTTACGCACACCTCTAAATTGCGAAAGCTTAAAGCAACTTGTTTGCTGATATGCTAAAGCCGATAAACAGCAAAGCACATGACATACCATTTTCGTTACATAAACCTAAACGTAAAGGTATTGTTTACTTGTGATATGAATTATATTTCTTATCACGTTTAAATTTTTGTGCGTTGTGTGTGTAGCTTACTCAAGTTCATGTTGTGTAACCGTATCGACTCAACAGATATCTTTTATATCGACAGCGTCAACAAAATTTGAGCGAAGGGCTCTGACTAGTAATATTATCCCGAGCAAACAAAAATTTTGACGTTTACTGCACTTCAGTTTTCATCTGGGTTCACTTCACGTAGCTCACTTAGTTTGGCGAAAGGCTGAGGATGCACGAATGTTCCTCCTTTTTCCCTATTTTACTCGAAACTCTCTTAAACAGCAAAATTCATGTTAAAACTAATGAAGTAAAAGATTTTTTGAAAATTAAAAATTAGCAGTTCGTTAAGGTTTAATGGTTTTTATTGACCTACACGCACGGAAATTTGAAAACCGACACGTTTTGTGTTTTACTGGTTTTTTAATGAATTTTGCAAACATTTTTTATGGAGCAATCTAAAAGTCAAGTGAAACACAGCAATAGAAAATGTGTCGGTTTTCAAAATTCCGCCTCTGTAGACAGTCTACACACATTCTCGTTGGAACAGTAATGTGATCGTTCTAGATTAGAAGCATGCAAATGGTTTTTTCTTCAGTAGCCTCCTTAGTTATCACTCACTACCAAATGATTCCTTTTAAAGAACAATTTTGAGTATCGAATTCGGAATTTCGTTTTAACCATAGCACTTCTACTAGTAATGGACTCTCGTATTTGAAACGTCGAAATGTCTCCAAATTTCCACTCGTGTGTTGTACGTGTACGATTGCATGAGTGTTGTACGTCTTTACTTACGCCAAGTAAACATGACACCTTCACGAAAGAGATACAAGGAATATTTTTAAGTTCATGCTACAAAGCAGTACTAGTGCTTAAGGTCCAATTGTCCAAATCGTAAAGCACCAAGACTTACAGGAAAAAGCAAGGGAAAAGATTTTCATCAGCCATATTCAGATATCATGATGTTGTACGAAAAGTGTGGAACCGGTTTATTGGCTACGTATTGCTTCCAGGCAGCTATCCAGCAACCTCACAGAGTTTATTCATATGAGATTGAAGAGATCAAAATCAGACAGTTTACCTAGAGAATTTAATACTACGAAATTCTCAAATTTTCAACCCTCTAATTTTGTAACTCTGTGATGTTGCTAGAACGCTCCCTTGATTATTTTCAATTTTTCACTCACGTGAGGACCCCAAAACTTTAGTCTAAAAACCCATTTCAGTCTCCGAACAATTAATAATTTTCCCCACTCTACCACCAGGGACACAAATTGAACGTCTTTGATGTGTCAGCCCCAGCTTGTGATGCTCTTAAAGCTAAAGGAGCAAATGTTTGCTCAAGCCCGAAGGATGTGGCAAAGAATGCTGACTTCGTCATCACAATGTTGCCCAACAATGACATAGTGTCCAGCACTTATGACAGCATTGTCCAAGGTGGTGTCAGCAACAAAACAATCTTCATTGATTCAAGTACCATTGATCCGAATGTCGCTAAATCGGTAAGATAAAGTTCAAAATTGATAGAAAAGACAAATTTCATTGACATAAAAAACTCTATCAATCGATTCCAAACAGATTCAAAAGTTGGTGACCTCAAAAGGAGCAAGATTCGTTGATGCTCCAGTCAGTGGTGGTTAGTTGAACAAAAGGCGTAAAAGAAAACATGAAATTTTCTGACATTCCTATGTCTACCTTCTTTTGTAGGAGTTCCTGGTGCCGAAGCAGCCACATTGACATTCATGGTCGGTGGAACGAGCGCTGAATACGAAGCCGTCAAATCTACCTTAGAATGTATGGGTAAACGAATCACTCATTGCGGAGACTATGGAATGGGCCAAGCAGCCAAGCTGTGTAACAATATGTTGTTGGGAATATCCATGATCGGTGTTTGTGAAACAATGAATCTGGCCATACGGTTGGTGCACTCAATCATATCATTTCACATGTGCTGAGAATTAAACCAAATTTTCTTTTCTAATTAGTCTTGGACTCGATCCCAAAATGTTCATGGAAATTGTTAACTCATCGACCGGTCGATGCTGGTCGTCCGAAGTTTACAATCCCGTTCCCGGTCTAGTGCCAACTGCACCAGCTAACCGTGACTATGCTGGCGGTTTCTCTACCGATCTGATAACAAAAGATTTGGGATTGGCATCGGGTGTTGCCACTGCATCGAACACACCTATTCCATTCGGAAGTATGGCTCATCAATTCTACCGAACATTGAAAGCGAAAGGCTTGGGAAATAAGGACTTCTCGGTGGTTTATGATTACTTGAAAAATGAAAAGAATAACTGAAGTGACACTGATGCCGTATTAGGGTGGGTTGGACGATGGGGTGGCGATGGATTTTGCATTTATTTTTCATTTTTATTTCTGGATTTTACATCAATTTTTATCAGTTTGCTTGAGCTGAATGCTTGCGGACCGCGTTGTATACTTTTAAGTAAATTGTCAATAAAGACCGAATTGATTGATTGAAGTAGACTCATTCCCCTTTTCGGTACTGGGTCTAGCTGTACTCCAAAGTTTCTATCTCGGAAATGAGATGAAATTTACTCGAGATATCGACAACAAACTCTACCTTCACTGCTTTCTTTCCCTGAATTGGTGTAGTGAATGCGTTAGATTTATCAGCTTAAAATGTACTAGCAATTCGTCCAGGATGTGAGGAACCTGAACCAAACCTTGACAATAGCACAATTCGACCATATCTTGACCAAAATCTGTATCTTCACTTCATGGCCGAACATATTGACTTAGGCTCACTCTGATGGCTTTACCTATCAAACACATCGTCCGATTTCGACAAACCTTTTTTCCTGAATTGGTTCACGGAAAGGCTATTTACGCAAGAAATCAATACGTTTCTTTTGTGGAATTAGACGAAAAAATACATGAAACTGTGGTTCCAGCATGTGGTTGATTCGGCGGAATGAGACCAATTATTAAAAATGTTGACACTACTTCTGTCTCTATGCCTTGGTCTATCTCTTTCTCATTTCCTTTGTTTGGGTTCCGCCGGTCATTCAAGTCTTGAAGAACTTGTACAGTTGGTTGATAGAGAGAGTATTGCTCCGTCACAGCAAACCCATAACACTTATTACTCATATTTACTTCGAAGGTTCGTTACTGAAGCGTAACGTTAAAAATCTCAGAAATTCATCACCTCACGTTTTCAAAATCTTATCGCTCGACGATAGCAGACGACTTTAGTACGATTGGAAACTTCACTAGGCTTCACCAGAGTCCGGAGATCATGCACTACACAACAACTTTTTGTTTGATCAGAAATCGTTGAGTCAAAATATATTTATTTCCGCTTCATAACTTTGCGGTTCCAAAAACGTCAGAAAAATAATTCAAACTTCACTCTGTTTTGAATAAAATGGTTTTTCTCCCTCTCTCTCTCTCAGTTTTACCTTTACTAAGATAGTCTCACTTTCCCAATCATTCCATCTATTAGTTCCTATTCGAACAACATCGTTCGGTATTTCTCCATAATCATTTTTCATGCAGTGCGCCGCAGTCAAAACATAAAAATCGGAAATTATCGTCCCTCCACAAACGAGCATGTATTGGCCATTATTTATATAAAGCACCGCAGCCTGTATTCAAAATGAATGTGGAATCAAAGGATATCAACAAAAACAAACAACGAATAAATAGACGTAGAGAGATCACAAAACGTTTCGTTAATGTTCAGTCGAAAATGCACCATTTACTACTTCTAGTCTCTTCAAAATTTACCATACATGGAAATTCATTTTCCTTCGCTAAACTGCCCCTGTATATTAGATGTTCATCCGGATTTGACAGTGTGCCCTTGTGAATTAGATGTTCATTCGGACTTGACACTGTGCCCTTGTAAATAAGATGTTCATTTACTGTAGATGTTCTCCGTTTACATCCAACCATCAGCAACCATCAGCATATCTTATGTTCTTGGAACTTGAGAGTTTCCACATGATGCTATCCTGTCTCCACATCATGTCATAATAGAACAAGGGGTGGAGGAGAGCTCTCACAGTTTAAGATACTCAAACATTATGTGTTACAATTAATCTACCAAATCTAGATACATACAATTACCGGTGCGGGTGCAGTTGTCTCTTTTCCCTCCACGAAACCACAAGTGCCGTTATTCGGAACAGTAAAACCTTCACCGTATCCACTCCTGAAGTAGCATGTTCCACCACTTCTATGAGTCCATGTAAATCGTTCACATTCGGAATCCTCAAAACATAACATTGCACAATCCTCTTTAACTGATCTAACTTTTTCGATAAAAAAATCTTCAAAATCACAGTTATTAGCCCACGAATGGTTTACTCCAGCTTTATAAAACGGTGTCTCAGATTGGGATGAGCTGAATGTGATTAAAAACATAACCAGACACTTGAGTAGAACAGTCATGATCACTCTTATTCGAACTAGGAAATACAACTGGACACGAACTGGTCGCTGTTTCTTCAGTTATATGACCGTAAAAGAATATAAAAACACTGCTGCAATAAATATCACAGCCGTAGAGTTAGCAAAGGCGTGACGCAGTTACAAATCCAGAAAAAAAGCCCAACAACCTACGCTGCAACCAGGATCCTTATACATATAGCCGAAGTTTAGAAATTTTTCCCATTATGATTTATCCGAAAGAAATTATTTTTAAAATAAACTAGGCTTCAATACGAGTTCAACGAGCTATCACTCATTAAAAACTATCCACCACCACCCGAGAAAGCACAATTTGAAATTCACTCATTCCCATGTAAAGTGTCCATTTTGCTTATACTGAAAGTTAATCAAACGTTTCGACCAGCTTTTTGTACACCTATATGATCAGAACATTTATTTCGAAAACAAAGCCCTCACTTTTGCTAATTCTTGCACAATAAAAAAACTTTGAAACCTTACCGGTCACTGTCATTAGGTCTACAACAGCATATAACTCCCTTGACCCTTTCACTGCAAAAAATCGATTTCCATATTGAATGTATGAAATGACTCGTTAGAATCCGTAGACAAAACTTTTGAGAATGCAAAAAATAAATTTTCATATTGAATACGCATCGATCTAAGAATACCTAGATTTGCTGGGAATACGAGTCCAAACAATGATATAAAATCGCCTGTAAAGGTTTGAGACATGTTAATCGGACATTTATTGTTATAAATGTGCATCATATAAAAGTGATTTGAAAAAGTTCCTCAACTTAATGGGAGAGTTTGCGCAAATGAAATATGTTGACTTATAACTTGGAAATCATATCTTCAAATCAGAAGTACTGAATTTATTCCAATTTATAAGTCAACATTATATGTCATTTGCGCAAACTCTCCAATATTTCGTTCCGTGTAGAACTTGTCTATATCGGATGTGACAACATATTATATATCACTTTAAAAAAATTGATTAACTTGTCGATTTCGGACACTCATTCATCAATTTGTAGAACAAAAAAAAACCTTGAGAAGCGATACAGGCAACGGCACACAATGTATGAATAAAATCAATAAAAATATGTAAAGATTTCAGCTTTTGATTAAGGTAAATAACCGTGAGTGGACCACTTTTCATAAACTCCAACTTTAGACTCATTTCCTTCAGTATTTTTAGGTATTACTGGAAAACTTTGACTTTCAGTTCCAAGGTTCATCTTTCGACTACCTAATTACCACAAATTTAATTATTTCTTAATTAAATAAAATTTAAAGATTTGTGAAATTCAAGAGTGGTCCTAGGGGCACCGTGAGTTGTCCGATTTCCATATAAATCCAATAAACTGTGAATTGTCCTAGAGAACGTCAACAAGTAAACGTCATGGACAATTCACGGTTCATAGAACCGTGAGTTGTCCTATGAATTATTTTTCACATAAATTTATTCGGACAACTTAACATTCACTTTTAGCATATGGTCCACTCACGGTTATTTACCTTATCAAGATTTTTTTGTTCCTTTAAATTATTCGCAGGAAACGAATCAGCAAAATTATGCTGTTGTTGTTTTACTGGAAGATGAACAAGATAATCGGTGTTTTTTTTTGTGCGAAAGATAAGAGATGCGTTGTCTAACAGGTTCCGTTTTATATAATAAGAAACAAAATCTGAATTAAATTTTAGAATATGTTTTGGAATATAAAAGGAGATCGAAAGAGATCGTTTACTTCAGTCATAAATTCAAAGCCTGTGAAGTAGCATCGCTCAGTTCTAAATTAAAAAAGTTTAAAATGAAAATGTTCATTGTTCTCGTTGCCGTTTTGGCAGTTGCACTGGCTGCTCCTCCATTGGAATTGGACGAATCACAAAACGCACAAGTCACGAAATACACAAACCGCAACGACGGTGTCGAAGGATACAAATTCGTGTAAGTGCTTTTTAACATCTTCGAAATTTTTGTTTGCGGTGAATAATTCGAAATTCGAATCGAAACTAATGTTTCTTCATCAACGATATTTGGTACAATGATTCTTGTTCTACCAATTCCTCTTCTATCCATTATAGATTGAAAACCAGCGATGGTGTTCACCGAAAAGAAAAAGTCACAGTCTTGAACGCAGGCACTGACCAAGAAACTATCTCTACCAAAGGAAAATATAGCTTTGTCGCTCCCGATGGAATAAAATACACAGTGAAATTCATCGCTGACGAAAATGGTTTCCAACCAAGCGGAGAACATTTGCCCGGGGCTCAAACAACTTCCGAGCCAACTTCTGACTAAAATCGAAAATCTAGTTCATCAAAATGTATAATCGGAAAATTCGAAAATCGATTATCTTTGTCAATTTGATAAGATTGGATATTTCCAACTTTTATATACCATTTCGAAGGTTGAATGAAATTGTACGACACAACAATTTTGCGTCAAATTGGTGTGTCATCCATAGATGAAAATAAAAATTCAAATTTTTTCTTAATAAAAGCACATCTTTCTACCAAAGTTATGATTTTTTCTTCTAACAAAAAAATCTAATCGGAAACTTACGTATGTGACAGCATTAAACGTGACTATTGACCCAGCACCAGCATTCGATTTTATACAAAACAAATCGTTTCGAATTCGTTATATACAAAATGTTGGCATTTAAAAAGTGATTTAGGATTACCCACAAATGTTCAAAGACGTTGCATAAATTAACACTTTGACACCGAGACACCGTACGAGCAGTGTACGACATAACAGCTAGCTGTTTATAAAAAGCATACATCTAAAATTTACTCTACAACACTGCCATCTCATCTCTTGTTAAAATTGCTCATAGCAATTTTGGAAGTCTCGTACGAAGTCTAATTTGAAAATAATCCACCAAAATCAGGTTAAATTTACTTGAGATATGAGCGAAAAACCCATGTCGGCTGACGGCCCCAGGAGTAACAATCCTACCGCTTCACGATGGTCATTATCTTTCAAACGAAATTTACTTGAGATATCGACCAAAAACTACACCTTCACTGTACGGCCGAGTAGCTGAAATTAGGCACACTCTATGGGCTCTAACTTCCGAGCCCAAGATCCGATTTTGACAAAATGGATTGGTGTAATCAATACCTTTCATTTGCACCATCTGCGAGCAATACCGCCGGTAAAATATGCGATAAACCTCGACCAGACCTCGAAAATAGCACTATTTTGACGATATCTCTGGATCGGCTCGACTGAAGAAAAAAAGTTCCATGAAGATTGGTTTCGTTTTACTCAAGTTATCGTGATGACGAACAGACCGACAGACAGATCGACAGCTATACCGAAGTACATTTTTTAAATGCTGATTTGGCATCTAGGGGTTACCCCAGAAAGTTTGCTCTTACTCCGAGGTTCGAAATGGACGTGTTACAAATAACAAACGTAAGAGGGCATACATATAAAGGTGATATATCTCACTCCTTCATATATGGTACGGGTCTAAACCAACTTTGAGAATTGGTATACATATAGGCAACGGCACACGATGTATGAATAAAAACGATAAAAATGTGTTCAAGGTCGCCACGCACTTAAAAATATCATTCCGTTTTTCTGTCCCCGTTTTACCTCCGTTTACTCGACACGTGTGCTTCACACAAACGAATAAAGGCGTGGTTTGAGTAAACGGAGGCAAAACGGTGACCTCACCGTTTAGGTGCGTGTACAGCTTGAAGATTTTAATTACTCGAAGAAGACGAACTAGCAAAATTATACGTTGATATTTTACTAGAAGATGCTTATAAAAGAAGATCGAAAGAGATCGTTTACTTCAGTCATAAATTCATAGCCTGCGAAGTAGCATCGCCCTTGTCTTAAAAAAAAAATTGAACCCAAAAATCTATTAAAATGAAAATGTTCATTGTTCTCGTTGCCGTTGTGGCAGTTGCACTGGCTGCTCCTCCATTGAACGAATCACAAAACGCAAAAGTCTTGAAATACACAAGCCACAACGACGGTGCCGAAGGATACAAATTCGTGTAAGTGTTTTTTAACATCTTCGAAATTTTTGTTTGTGGTGAATTCGAAATTCGGATCGAAACTAACGTTTCTTCATCAACGATATTTTGGTACAATGATTTTCGTTCTACCAATTCCTCTTCCATCCATTACAGATTCAAAACCAGCGATGGTGTTTTCCGAAAAGAAAAAGTCACACTCAAGAACGCAGGCACTGAACAAGAAACTATCTCTACCAAAGGAAAATAGAGCTTTGTCGCTCCCGATGGGATAAAATACACAGTGAGATTCGTCGCTGACGAAAATGGTTTCCAACCAAGAGGGAAACATTTGCCTAAGGCTCAAACAACTTCCGTGCCCTATGTCTAAAACACACAATCGAAAATCTAGTTCATCAAAATGTATAATCGGAAAATTCGAAAATCGATTATCGTTGTCAATTCATCACTCGCATGCAAGTCAACATATTTTATTTCTATGAATTCAATGTTTTCGAGACGAAAGTTGTTCTAC
>JANTFA010099336.1:0-14107 GCA_026413405.1 Phytosciara flavipes | reverse complement strand
TTTTGAGCCATATGTGAGCGCAGGTCGTACTACCGTTGTATAGATTTTGCCTTTGAGTTTTGATATGTCACCACAATAACTTGAGTAAAGCGAATCCAAACGAAAGGTAGTCAAAAAAACTGAGGACATGTTCGAAGATGGGCATTTTCGGACGGCTCATGCCTGAGCAGGGACTCTTTAAGTGTCTTAGGGTTTTTCGAGCATATCTGAAGAAAAATACTCATTGGAAGTGATAGGAAATGATAGGATCGACGATACGAATCCTGGACAATAAAATTTAATCTAATCGATTCAGTGGATCGTGAGCTAGGGCCTTAGAACGAGGGCAGTCAGAGCCCTAAGTGTTTTTTTTTTGCATAAGAATCGAGTAAAGTCATACTCGATTCTCGTCATTTCCTTTTAGTCAAAAATAAATTGGCAACAAGGGAAGGAAAACTTTATTGGAATCAGGCCAGTGGCTCATGTGTTAGGGCCCTTGGAGTATAAGGCACGCAGTGTTTTCTGCGTATAAGTCGACATACGGTTTTCGTAAACCTTTTTCTAATGAAAAGTAATGACAATCTTGACACGGTAGAACTACTTTCGGTGACCTAAGAAAGTCACCGATAGCCGCCATTTTGGCTTTTAGTGGTTTAGTAGAAGCTACGAATAGGCTACACCTTTCCCTTTGGATCTCATAAAAAATTCCTGCTCCAGATCTTATGCACTAAATAAACACATCAATAAACATGTGAATACAAAACAATTCAAAACAGTTACAAGTCACAAAAAGCAACATTTCTACTCAAATGAAAGCCGTCCTCACAATCACATGCATTTCTAACTGTCTCCAATATTTTGTAAAGTTGAAATTGAATTCACCCAAAAGTTCATCCAGCTTAAACCATCATACCCATGTCGTGGACTGGACAAAGAATTTTGGAAATTGTTCAAATGTGTTCAACATACGTTCTCGGAAGGATATAAACTGAATTTATATGCGAAATAGATCGGAAATTGAACTGAAAAATTGAAAATCACTTTTACCCATTTTGTTGGAAATGGAGTGGATTTGAACACGAGACCCCTCAATTATGAATTGAGTTCATTTGTAATAAAACAACCAACCGAGCGGCAAAAAAACAATAATTTTTAATTTGACAAACGACGCGAAATTTCTCATTAATTTAGACAATAAGCAAAAAATAAATAAAAAAAATTGTGAAAAATTTTGTCTGATTGCATTCCATCGAACAACTTCACAATGAAAACATCGCTTGAAAGCAGCCAGTATACACAGTCCGTAGTGGAGTTAAAACTAAAAACAAAGCCCGCCGATTTAAGCTTATTTTCATGCTAACCGACAAAACAAAAATCCCCTCGATGTGTATACCACAGACAGACATAACGAATTTCCCGTGCTTTATTATTCACAGTCAACCAGCGAAAGCTGACAAATCAATCAAATATCGCTTCACCGAATAATAAAAATTAAAAAATATTTTGTTCACAACAAAAATACAACAACAACAGCAACGACACACACGGAAAAAAATTGGTATGAAAAAACAGAAAGAATATTTTGCATTCACGAAAATCAAATTATTCTCCGAATATTTTTCGTATTTACGGGCGAAAATGTATACATTTCCAATTTCACACACACAGGACGACAGAAAATAAAAAAACATTTCAGTTTTTCAGTTTCTATGTTCATTTTCAGGGTGGCCTTTTTTTTACGTCTAATTGAAAAATTTTCATTACTATACCGCACACTTTTTACCCGAACTCTATTCCTGTTGAGTGAATATGCCTACCATCTCTCTATGTTCCCGGACATATAAAAAAAAAATTTGTTTTCTCGATTATTTGCCCTTTATAACCACACAGAAAATAGGTTTTTACGTGACGGGCTATAAAAATAGATAAAAATCGGCTTTTGTAGAACCGAAAGAGAAGGATAAAAAATCGCAATTTCGATTTGATCGGAAGTTATTCCATGCTACATTAATCACAAGCAATTCCTTTCAAAAACATTTAAAACCCATCATTGCTGAGTTGATGGAAAATAAATTTGGCTGCCAATTTTTTCTCTCTTCTTTTTTCCCATTCATTCTGCAACATTCTAACATGGATATTTCATATGCTTTTTCCACAACATAATGTATGTGTTCCAAGCTTATATTCTGGTGGAACATTCCCTTTTGATAAAAATAAATTTTATTTTTTCTTTTCCATTTCGACAAAATCTATACGATTTGATTTGTTTAAAATTTCGTAGTAAATAAAATAAAATACCGGGGCAATGCTACACAATAATACTCTCAATATACCATTGTGTGTGATTGTCGTGCAGCACAAGTTCACTCTGTCGACGTTTCGAAGACATTTCAAGACATTTAGTAGAGTCACTCACAACGACGAATAATATGTTTTCCCATTTTAAAACACTGACTGATGTGCGTGTGCTCCTCCATATGGGCTTCGATTTTTTTTTTCCCGTTACGGTAATATATTTTGTCACTTCAGAAAAGTAATCCTGCCACACAGTCATCGACTTATAATGATTAAATTAATAAATCAAGTAGTGGCAGTATTCAGTGTGACAGATATATACAGTTTTACCAACAACGAGATGTAACAACGGTGTACATAGCGGATGTGGGACGGTTTTTTTCTCTATTTATTTTATGCAACTCAGCATCATAATGTTCGTAGACTGTGAAATTTAAATGTCTCTATTGCGTAGAGCGTTGTGTAAACTTCGGTGCAATGTGCTGTACTAGATGTAGCTGATTTCATGACCTGTCTGGTGACGAACGAAATTGAATCTTGAAATAGCTCGGAATCTGGTCTACTGGTGATCCGCTTTCGAATGAATTAAACTTGCTTTAAGGAAAGAATAATGGATTTTGTGACATTTTGGTTCGAAATTTGTAAGTCACAGCACAATGTCAGTGGTTGTCAAATCAAACTCATTAGACGAATGTAGTGTAGATTCAAGGTATTTGATACGTCTGTAAAATAAACTTCACAAGAGGACGATATGGATCGCCCGAGTTGACACCATCCCACCGAAATTATGCACACCAATTCTGGAAAGTGTTTTTTAAGAAATAAGACTGGAGTAAACTGGATATAGCTGAGCTTTGGTCGTGTTAGAACAGTTGAATGAGGAATCAAGCATAGTTGAGATCAACTCGAAGACTGAAGTAATGACAAAAATTGACGAGGACAATGATCATTGTCACTGTCATTGAACGAGTCGACAGCTATATGTGTACCTCGGCCATAAACTGAAACTTGGCCTAGGCAACCAAACTGCAGAAGTCAAGAATTGGTCTTGTATGTGCGGCGTTTCGGAAGCTCAGACCTATATTGTAGAAGCAATGCGAATAGCGCATAACGAAAGCTTCTGAAAAAAAATTCAGAGTGGCGCGAAGAGCCGTGGAAGTTCCAATGGAACAGAATATGCTTGAAACATCGTTTAGACACAGAAAGACAAATCAATGGATTTGACAGCAAACGTCGATGTCATGGAAAGAACAGCATTAGCCATCTCTAAAGTGGAGCTGGGCGGCAAAACATATTGCGTAACAGGACATAAGGGCGTATGAACTGAAGACCATCTTACCCAAGACTTAGAGGCTGTCCCAATATGTAATGGATTATAATGGCAGGGGGCATATTGCCGAATAATGTTCAACATTCGCATGGGACAGACAGTAAAATAGTTATTTATTTAACAAGTTGCTAGATGAGGTTGACAAACACTAGATATGTCAGCCCGAGTCGAAACTTAGTGACAAAAATTACCTCATCTTGTCACTTGTTGCATGAACAACTATTCTCCTCTCAAAATGAAGGAATATTGGTTGCATACATCGATGTTTGTGTATTTCTATATTTCTGCTGAACATTCCTACCTCCAAATGTTCTTCGATTAATCGAATGGATGTATCTCTCTAATTAGATTCTTATTTTGAAACAGATTTGAGAAGCGAATCTGAATTAAAATTGATGCTAGCAACCAGCGACCAAAGGAAACTATTCGGTCAAGCCCGGTGGGATCATAGCATAAAACAGATTTGCATTGTCTAATGTGCATGGCAATTTTGGGTTGTGAAAATGAGAGTGAAGGATAACGACAGGTAAGGTAGACAATATTTAATTCGCTATGCATACTGCATACGTCCCAATGTAATTGAGTTATTGAATTATGTTGCAGCTGGGAAATGCATAGGTGGGCGAGTAACGAAATTCTCAAACTTTTCGAAAACTTTGGCGACCTTACTATATGTGATGTTTCTTGTTTTCCCGGGACAGACGACTCCTCATCGTGCAAAACTTTTCTTTCTTTTTTTTTGGTTATTACATGCATACACATACACAATACGTGAATAATAAGAGACAGAGAAGTATTCTAGGGATTTATGTACTTTTATCATGCAATATCTTTTCCGATTTCACGTTAACTTCGGGGGTAATGTAATAAAACGTAACTCGCTCTCGCTCATACAACACAAACAATTTGAAATAATTTATTGGAATCAATTGTCAATATTTTCCGTTATTCAAGTGTACACAAAAAACCTACATTTTATTGAACCAGGAAACACATCACAACAACAACAAAAAACTGTGTTGTGTTGTGATGTATAATACAGAAATGTAGAGAACAGTGCTTGTGTACGATATGTCTAAAGGATATACATCAATGGATGTACTACTGTACTACAGTCATACGTATTTATCACAATAAACTACACAAAACATTAAGCGCGCTTGATCGATGAACACGCTGTTCAGATTGTGTGTGCGTTTTTTCCCTCTCTTTTTTTGAAATAATCCCAAACGTAATGGGAAAATTGACTTCATTTCCAAGACCTGGCATACGAAGCGTGTGTGTGTGCAAATTTTGCCGACAATTCTTCATTAGTGTTAAGTGAAGTGTTTGCATTTATGCGAAACCTAACCCTTTACGAAGACAATTACACGCCAAGTACTATACAGAATTCCTTCACCTACTCCTACACATTCATTTGTGTTGTACAATGTCGAATTCATTGCCAAGTGATATGAATAGACATTACCTGGGAGATGCATGTGTACACAATGTACATACCATACTTGATTAATAAAATTGACAGCCCAACAACACCATTATTCGATTTCCATCAAAGTCAACCTATCAACCTTTTACCCATTTATAATATAGAGAGGGAGACACATACAATGATGATAATAGAGAGGTTTATATGGGGTTGTCATTTTGGAAACCATTCCCATTCCCGTTTTATAAAAGTTGACGGAAATGCATTTAGGTATATGCTCTCGCTCGGTAAACTTAAATTGGACTTTCTTCTTTGGAAATTAATCTTTATTATGCGGCTCATGACACCGCATCAGGATATATATACGGTTCAGAATATGGAATGTGCCATCGGCAATAAAAATCACTAGCACCATGGAAACAACCGTGCACCGAGTGTACGAACGGATATGTTTTGTGTGTTGTACAGAATCCAGGTGTAGTATACTGTACATGGAACAATCACAAACAAAGAATAGTTTTCGGTTCACATTGAATTAGTGGTTGTCTAATTTGTGCTATAGATTTTGGCCTCGGGCTTTACATTGGATGTATGAACTACAGAGCTACCATACGAATAATCTGTGGAATTAATGTATTGGACTTGTAAGAAGAGGTTCGTTGAACAATACTTTACGGCATATGGTTAAACTACTGTAGAACATGAATCTGCTTTCTATCTTGACGAAAAGCGTTTCCTAAAGATATCTCCAAAACTATGGAACACTATAATTTGTAGCCGTTTATATCCATTTCTGGATGTATTGGAGTATTTAGCCATGAAACATCACGCGGTCAAGTGCGGATTGGTTAGCGTGGACCACATGCTTAACGTGAATTCCGAACCACGCCTATATGTTAGCAAGCCTTTTTTTTTTAGAATTTTTCGTTTGATGCTCGTTGTATCTCCGCCTGAAGTTAGACTCAGATATATTGTACACTGAATTCATCGTGAATAGGTCGCGACACTCATGTCATTCTTTTGTGTACGGTTCGTTGATGGCACCAAACACCCCAACTACCCCAGATTATGAAGCTTGGGTACGCTTAGGAACGTTATATTCATGCTAAACTTTGAAGAAAAATCCGGGTTTGTACGATTTTGTACCCGGTTACCATAAGATCTAACCTAACCAAGTCAAACCTGGTTCCATTTCAGTGTTTTCCAATACTTTCTGTTTCGGTTTCGGACATCTGTTATCAATAAGGATGAATAAATAGAAATCGCCGACTCATCAGGTCTTATATGGCAGAACAAATGCAGAAAAAATTGAAGTAAAAGATTTGAAATCACTATTTTGAAGAAAAATATTTTTTTTGATCAAATGAAGTAATAGATCCAATAGAAATACGGTTGACATTATTCTTGGCATTCTTGCGTCTGTGTCAAGTTGAATATCTTCGTTTAAACAATAGTTATTCACATAGCTAGGGATGAAAAGTTCAATTTTCGTGGGTATTTTGGTGATGCGAGGTGGGGCGCAAGTCGGCTTCAAACGGCTTGAAGTTGGATAACTCGTATTAAAGTAAAATAGGACGGAACATAATTTCCTTTCTCGTATCACTTTCGACTAAAAGCTGAACCATCTCATCGTAATAAGATATGGCAAATAACATTACCTCATAGTAACTAATTAAAGTGGATATCGCTTTGCATATGGAATGAACAACGTCGATTGACGCATTGACCCGTCAACTTAGTGTTGATTCTGCTGAGATAATGACCTCGCTTTCTATGGAAGACATTACAGCAAAACCAGGTATCTTCCTCAGCTAGTGAAATTGGAATGGTAAATTATTCGAAAAGTGTGGCGAGTTTCGCAGATGAATAGCCACCATACTAAAGACCGAAGTTCACATTCAGTGACAATACGTCTGAAACATTTTTATTGACGTTCTGGATGAGGTTAGGTGTTAAATCCATTTCCGTCGGAACAAACAATGGATCTTAGCGGATTTATACGCTATCATCCGAACCTCACTAAATAGTCATGTAAGATTACTATGTTATTGACCACGAAAAGCCTGGAAGATTTTTTTTTAGCAGCCGAGCTGTTTTAAGCCGAATTTTTCAGTCGCTGATTTTGCCATCCGCCATATTGTCTTTTCTCTGTGTGATTATGGTAAGGCTCGGAAGAGGTCAGGTCAACATGAAACCTGACCTGAAATTTAATTACCTGATCTGACTTGAAATGATTCTAGACCCGTTACAACCTGACCTGTTTCAATCTGGCCTGACACGAAATCTAACTACTTTAACATTTGCTTAGATTAATTTTAGCAACCGATGAAACAATTAGCTTCGTACACTTAGACACTTAGTATGCAATCGATAGGTCCAACATATCAATTTTGTCTGTAGTGTCTAAGATCTGACTAATAAAGTTACACCAGTGTCTAAGGATATTTCGTATTACTTTTCCATTTAGCACTTGCTTCCTAGTGTAGCAATCCTGGCATTACAGATCAGTTTGATAATTAAGGGATGTAAGGGTTAGATCAGAATATTAACAACTCCGTAACTGTCATCTAACGCTAGCGAGTCTAAAATCACGTAACGTAGCTGCACCCGACATCCTAAAGCCAATAGCCATGGCCATACTATCCATATCCATTCCATGTCACTATATGTCGGTAGCGGTTGAATGGAATTTCGGACAGCCCTCTGGTTTCATCAAAATCATTCCGACATAATTGAAAGTTATCGTGTGATCACCAGCGTAACATACATTTTTAATTGGTTTTTCTGTCATGGAATTTACATATTTCACCGAACAATGAAATTGTTAGTGGCTATCGAAGAATGTTTTACCCTGTGTCATTAGTCTGACAATATTTTCCCTGAATCGTTTTGAATGCTTCTATTTGTACAACGTGTGTTTACGTTGCTCCAATTACGGGTGGATAAAAAAAAAACCCTGACATTAACCCAGTAGAATATACAAAACGAATGTAGACAATCCGGTATGTATACACACTCCTTCATCTTGGCTAACCGCATTGTAACACTTAAAATGTTAACGACTGACTCTGTGTGTGTGTTTTTTTCTCGGTATAAACAAAAAAAAGAAGAAATATTTACAGTTGAAGAGAAATGCGTTGTGTATACCTAATTTCCGCTACTAATTAGGATCTTTTATAAGGCCATCTGTTATCAATCAAATGAAAGGCACCACACCATTAACACGAAAATATTATTAGCAACATCAAAAGACACAATGAAAATGCCGAAGATTAAAAAAGCAGATACGTTTGATTAAGAGTGAATATTCAAGTTACAGGTGAACAATTCATGGCTTTTTCGTTCTTTTTTTTGGGTTTCTTTTTTTTCGTTCGTTTGTTCGGTTAAAATGTTTGTAAACGGATGAAAAAAAAGAGAACGAAATCGGTAAGGGGCTGTTCATAAATGACGTCCACTGTTTCTCGAGATTTTTAGAATAGCCCTCCCCCGATCGTCCATCATTTTACAATAATTTTAACATGGCGTGTTAAACTCGGATCAGAGCGACGCACAGTTTCTATGGTTAATTTCGGTTATTTTACTGGAATCGACCTGCCATCTATCGTCGAACAAGTTGCACTACATGCAAAACCAGTTAAATACCACGACAATTGATAGGTTTTGCGTTATAAACGAAATGTTGCAATGTCTTCGACAATAGATGGCGTAATGATTTCTTGAATTTTACTCGAACTCACCATAGAAACTCGGCGTCACCGCCTACCCAATTAAATGGCTATCCGCGCTTCTTCTCATAGACTATTTAAGTTGGTGAGAAACTAGATTATACCCGCGGCGACGTTGACAGTTTTGTCCAAAAATGTTACGAATGTGAACGCGCCACACATTTTAGTATGCAACAACTGTCAAAGTCCCCGCGGGTAATCTAGTATGTTTTCCAAATTGAACAGTCTATAGGTCTGTTCCAATGTTATTCGTTCTGTCCGAGAGTCGTCCAGATAACCACAAAATATTCTAAATTGTATGGTTCACACAAGCATTGAGGTTATCTGGATGACGTTCGGGTTGTTTTCGGCCTGTCAAAAATCGTATTTACTTTATGTACTTTGCACCCTTGCGATGGACGTCATTTATGGACAACCCCCAAGTATGTAGCAGTTTTGTTTACCGTTCAGCTTTACATTTAGCACAGACAACGCAGCCAACACAGGCAAATGAGACAATAAAACGAAATTCAAAGAAAAAACATTGAAAAATATCAGGGATAACATACCGGTGTTGAATACGGATGTGCGGTTAGCCGTACCCCATCTGCATTTAATTGTTCGATAAGTAGCGCATCTAATCCATTCGGTGGCGTATCACGTCCGCTAAGCAATTCATCACTGTCGTGTAAAATACTTATATCACTATCACCGCTAAGCATAAAATAAACACTAGCCGCCCCATTCTCGCGCAACTGCCGGACACTTTTCAATAATTTATGTCTGTGTTGCGGCGTTGTAACGCCGATCGCATCCAAATCTGGATCGCCGACTTGCTTACAAATTTCCAGGTCGTCGTAGCCGTTGTCGAGAAAACTTTCCGCATACTGGGACAGACCTAGAGCACGTAACCATTCGCACACGATATTACTAGCGGCCATGATTTACCTTTGTTGCACTTCGACTTTTTTTCGTTTTGTTTTTTTTATTTTGGAGAATTTTTTTTTTAATTTCAATTTTAATACCTTACATTTCTGCTTGTTTTTAAAGTTTTTTGTTTTGTTTCGTTTTATTATTTGTTTTGCGTTTTATTTTTATGATTAATTTTTATTATATCCTGCGCTTACGTAGGGTATTTGATGGTATGTTGCATAATTAACTTGATATTGCTTGTTGGTACGAATGAGTCATCGCCGGTTGAAGTGTTACGCTGAAATGTGAAGAAAGAGAAAGAAAAAATTAATTTTTAATTTTCTTGACAACAAAAGTAACACCAAAAATCCATTCCGAAAAAATAACAATCTTTTTTTGGTATACCCATTTTTGGTGAGTGCATTTAGAGAACGTATAGAAGAGAAATGAATAATAATAAAGAAAAACTTCCAGTTTCCTGTCATACACCGCTGTGTGACCGTAACAATGGAAATGCTTAAATTTATGCGAAAAATAATATTTGTTTATTACTTCATTGGTAATGTGCCGATTCTAAATGGGTGATAAAAACCAGCTGAATGTGTAAACGTTTCACACCGGTGACGATAAAGAATACTACTTGGAAATTTACAAGCAAACAAACAAACATAAGAAGAATAAAGAAAAAAAACTGCTGGCATAAGATGGTAGTCTCTGCGCCGGTATTATATGGTTTTACAGAGGTACTTTTAAATAGTCAAGTCGTATTTTATAATGGGATGTTGTTATTACTGTTGAACTTCAGACATCCGATTCACGGACAAGACTGGATTCTTCGGATATGTTTTCTCGCTTGGGGCTATGCTGGTTGGAATATAGATAAAATTTATGAGAAAAGGAAGGTTCGTTTGTCGGAGAACATCTTCGGAACAAGATAACTACATCAGATTGCTTTGTGCACAGTAAAAAATTTGAGACTAAAACTTCGAATCCTTTTGAGACTGCTTCCGATTTATAGCTCCAAAACCGTACTTTATTTATCTGGTGTTGGAAAATATTGCGACTGGGTCGCTTATTTCTGACTTTTTGCTAATGCCCGTACCACAATCATACCCAAACGTTCATACAATGCAGCCAATATTTCATACATTTCGTCATTTCTTATATTTTTTTGACATTTTATCTGTCAAACCGTATGGAAAATTGAAGATCGTTTGTACATCACTCATCTCCCATCCATGTGGCATAAGAGATCGGCTCGTGGTGGAATACAAAGAAGCTTCTTAGCATAAGCATGAGCCTCTGAATATTTCTTATGTTCATGCTAGTGAGCAGTGCTATGCACTAAGATCCTTTACGTTCGTAATCCCGCCGGAGTTCATATCAAACCGTTCTTATGCCATCCATAAATCCCGTCGTTACTTTTTACAGATTTTTAGACCCACACAGATTGTACCACACACACCCCAGGTTAAGGGATGATAATAAATTGATTTATATGTAGAAAAAAAGACCCTGTATCCCCTTGATCTAATTTTCCTTTATCTTGTAACCCACAAGTCACTTATTTATCGTACTCGTCTCCTCTTCAATGAGGAGTGAATTTATGGATGATCCGCAATGGTACTTTTTTCGTAAAGACAGAGATCGAAAATTTCCTCAAGATTCCTCTGAAAATGGTCCAGTTTTAACAAATCAATATCTCTTGGGAAGGTCTCGTCGAAACCAATGAAACTTTATGAAATTTGAGAACAAATGAAAATATTCGCCAAGGAACGCTGAAAATCGTCCGCAAAAATCGACATTTTCTTTAAATTTAATCGAATGTTTGTATAGGTGAAGCGATTCGGAAACTAGGTTGAAATTTGAAAAGAAAAATTACTCGATGCATTGCCCGACGGTGGATTCGAACCCCCGATCATTGAGTTATGAATCTAATGCGTTAACTCCCTACACCATCAGAGCGGTAAATCTTATCGAAATACTGTTCAATTTCAATGAGGGTTTATGTGAAAGGTCTCGTCAAGATCAATTAGGCTGTGTGAAATTCGAGACATTAGAGACAAACAAATAAAATATTCAGACCACAGCGCCAAAAATGCTCAAAATTGTCAGAAACCGAGGGCTTATAAAGCGAGGGGTAAATAACTTATTCCAATTATTTCATGAACCCCAGAAGTGCGTCACCCCTCGTTATTAAGTAGGTCTGATCGGAGCTAAACTTTCATGTAACGTTCAAAGGCGACTCTATTCCTCAAGATTGCACTAATCATTTGTTGCCTAAGACGGCGACTCTCAAAAATCCGTAGAAGTGTTTATGAAAGATTTTTGATGAGAAATATTAGCCGTGTTAAGACGAACAACTTTGCCGTTCAAAGTCATATGCAATTTTAGCTTCGAATGTCGAAATTTAGCGGCAGCTAGTATTGGAACCCAATTCTGTTTAACGGTCACCTGTTATCTTCTTACTAAAACTAAAATAAATGATCAAGTCAGACCCTCTTATTCTTATGTCGCATTCTTATACAGCAGTCCAAATCGAATTTAAAAAAAGTTGCAAAAACCAGCCGAAAACTTCCCATTTTCTGATTGAATTATTGTCTGATTCGAAAGTGTTATCGTTTACGAGTCACAAAGTTTCCGAATAACGTTCGACAGTTTCTCGACGAACTCAATACGAACTGGAGATAACACAGTACAATACACCATACCGAATAACTTTTCACTTTAAAACATTACACAAATGCCATTCTCCAAACTGCTTTAAAGCTGCAGCATTATTAATTTGTATTAAGTCTATCGCTGCGTAATTGAATTAAACCAAGGCGGGTGTACAGTTAAAAACTTTGTTTAATACCCATTTTGTATCCATCGAAATTTCGTGAGTGTAAAACTGTTATTTCATCCAATGTATGGTGTTCGGAGAAAATAACTTTAACATTTTCTAGATGGCTTTAAGAGCTTTGTTCAGGGAACAAACGTATGGATTATTTCAGCCAGCTTTTTAACCTAGACATTACGGAACGAACACATACACATAGTCAGATAACACTCATATCTAATACACACACTTTTTACGACTTCGCATGTATAAAATGTGTACGGTTCTACCAACATCACGGGGGGAGTATATACTTGTACTTTCATTAGCTTCTATTATAAGATTCAGCACTTTTTCACCCTTCACCTAACTATAGACACATACCGAATAAAACTGATAATGATGAAATACGCTTTTCGCATATTTATTCCCTACGCGTGAATACAACAAGCGAAGGGAAACATATATAGCAGACGAGGAGACGGTAGAATTGTTTTTTTGTTGTTGTTGTTCGCTTCTCTTCTCTGCTCGATATAAACGATACATGAAACACAAAATACACAGACGCACACACACACACAATTAAATATGAAAATCCAATAAATGAAGGATAAAAGTTCAAAGGGATTCTGTTAAATATTTTCACACAGCCATCCCTTTTTCTACGTACTGTATGTCAGTGTTTTGTGCCACCCCAAATAGAAATAAAAAATTTTAAATAACTTGACTGTCGATTGCTTTAATATTGGGAGCAGGAAAACGAACTTTTCATGTTTAATCCATACATCCCATGGTTATATGGTACGGTAAGTACACACAAGACACACATTGATGTGTATGCATACACGCACTTCAAAAAACGAAAATGCAATAAGTTAAGTAAATACAAATTAGCTCTGAAATTTATTTATTTTCTTTTCTATTTTTCTGTTCGTTTAGTGCTTGCTTATGAACATTATTCATCTGATTCAGAGGTTCCACTTCTGTTGGGGAGAAAGTGGCTTTTATAGAGAAAGTGGCGCGGTGCTTCATCCTTCCATCTCTTTATTCTCGTCCATTAACTCTGTGAATCGTCTCATTGTTTAGCTAGTGGGGTATTTGTCGGAGCTTTGTTGCCATAGAAACCATTCTCACAGCAGTTTCTTGTTGAGAGCTACTACCGCTCAAGGCAATCAATTTATCCTCAATTTATAAATCCTCGAGGATAAGTCTAAGGTACAAAAATCGTATTTTAGCTTGCGCTTTGTTTGAATGCACAATACGTGAACGGGCGGGTTAACCGCAAGTTAAACCGTTGCTTAGCCCGGTAACTTGGAAATAACTTTTTGCCAAAGGCATGGAATGCCACGATTCCAAGGCGAATTTCAGTCGAAGGGTGGCTCACTTTTTGGGATTAACAAGTCAAAAACCATTGATAAACAAGTGATTTACAAGGTCAATCATCATCAGCCAGTTGCTAAACGTGATTAGGTCAATGGATAATAGTCTGACTTACGATGTTTGACCTTGTAATTCACTGGCTAGTCCTTTCTTAATTATGTTAATCCTTGAAAATGTCCCGTGTTAATCTCCCTTTTTATCATTTTAATCTTGTTAATCCCGAAAAGTGAGCAACCTGTCGATAACATAGCGTCGGT
>JANTFA010099225.1:0-14107 GCA_026413405.1 Phytosciara flavipes | reverse complement strand
TAGTGAAATAAGAGCTTCTCATACGACATTGCATGGATGCATGGGAAGGTGATGATTATGGCCCGGAATTGCGAAAAGGTGTATGATTTACAATCTGCAAAAACAAAGTAGTGTCACTTGGTAATTTAACTTGAGTGTAGAAAGCGACGCCTCCTGCTATACGCGCAAATCGTGAGTAAAAATTATTTGAATGCTCGCTATGGTCCGTAATGGCTTTCAAAATAGTCAAAATCGATCAATTATAAAATGCTGTGACTTTATTTACGAAGACATTTCTTTTAAAAAAACTCTATTAAATATGACGAAATACGAAAGTTCCCTCTTTTTATCTTCTTGTATCGAAATTATTATTTCTCTTTTTTCTCTCCTATGAACAGCAGAAAACTGTTTCTTTTATGGCTGAAGAAGGCTACACATAAACCCATCTAAATGTCCAAATGGAACGACAATTAAAGTATATTTATGCTCATTGAAAAGAATTGGGTTGGAAACAATATTGCTTATTAATTTGTTATCGATTTATCTCGTATCAAATAACTCAGATTTTTGGATGATGAATGAAAGATTCATTTATCAATCGAGAGCACACACTTTTCCTCCTCAGTGTTCGGTGTTCTGCTGCGAAATGTTCCGGCTTTGGCTGTGAAACAGATATCCTTATAAGAAAACGACAAGAAGCAAAAAAAAGAAAGAAAAAAATTGGTAGAGACGAAAACATTTCGTTCGTTGTTCTGTTCTATAATATTAAAGAGGCACCGAGTGCCGCAGGCGAATTATTCAAGTGGTTTTTTTGTTGTTAGACAACATGATATTATATTTGATAATATGAGAACCCCTGGTATACTATTTTGTCATGCATGTAATATCGTCAAAAAAAAAGAAGAAGAACGTCTCTCCTGTGTTGTTTTGCGAAACAAATAATCCTATTTATAGGAAAGAAGGTTTTAAATGAGTAAACTCCATGTAATGTGATTACAGTAAATAATGTGGTGTAATAACATGATGAGTCTGTGTTTTTCTAACAACAACAACCAACAAAAAAAGGTAATTGCGAAACGACAGACGTCGTCGCATGTAGTCTACATCCTTCGATAAAAAATGAATTAACGTCCCAATGTTGACCGTATCATTGAACATAGCATTGGGGTGCACCGGGCACACAGAGGAGCAATTAAGAGTCGAAGTAATTGTAAGGTGCCATTGAATTTTGTTGGGATTTTTTTTTTGCTTCAAAACTCGGGTTCTTTCTTTGTCGCAGCCAATGTAACTTAGGGCTCATGCAATAATGACGTCCACGTAAGAGGGGGGAGGGTTGGTTTCGAGAAAATGAGGCAAGTCATGTTGCAGGTATAGGAAATATGTGAACGAAGGAGGGATGGTGTTCAGAAATCTGGAGAAACATGTGGAAGTCATTCATGTACGAGCCCTTAATGTAACAATACCAATGCTAGCATGCAGTGTGAACTTAGAGAAGTTTACAAGCAACATACAAACTTGAGATACATTTTCCAAGGAATTCTCGGCACACGGTGTGTGTTTGTGTGCTAGATTGAACACTTTAACTCAAGGACTTCATTCAAAGCATGTACTTGTTGTGCTTGCTAAAGAAGCTTTATCAGCTGTTTTGCAAAGTATGATGATTCGCACAGGGGAAGAAATTGTACACATAACGTGAAGACTAACAGCAGAAGAGAAAATTATCACACTCTGGGTAAAAATAAGCCTAACATGAGAATTAACATCCACGTTGTGTATAGGACAAATGGGACTCAAGAGTGTGCCTTTTAGTATTAGCATTTTAGTTGCTGTGTCTCTTAACGTCCATAACGAAATCAGGTCATTTATTTTGCATGGAACACACACACACGTTATATTCTGTTGTTCAACAATTTCTTGTCGACGAACAATTCAGATCATTCACGACCAGTATTTCGTGCACAATTTATTGTACTGCACATTCTTTAATGATGTATTGCATACATTTATATGCCATCCGAACTGAAACATTGTTAGCTCACATCTTGTCACACATTGTATGCCATTTAGGCATTCTTGTTTCTAGTGGCAAATAATGGTACGAATGTGCAATACAAATCGTATGAATATGTCGAGGGATTAGATGATGTTGGGTAATGAAATAATGAAGACGCAAATACGATCGACATATTAATCAAATTTAATGTTTCACTGTCAATCTAATTATCGTTTAGTGCTCATGAACTCGCACAAAAGGTGATGATGAAATGGAAGTACTTGTAATGATGTCACAGCAGGTTTTATCCTCGGAAAGGAAATTTCTATGAATGCAGCCATCGATTGGTCTATGTCCCATCGGTATGGACTTCGGTCTTCGTTAAATAGCTTCAACGAGAGTATGTATTGAGGCTATCCAATTATGATTACAGTTAAATGACTACCGGACTAAGTTCTTTGTTCGTTTAAGCTGTTCATTGCGCTCATATACAAACACATGGTTTTATGATTTTGCAGACTATGAAGCTCTTACAAAGGCGTTTTTACACAGCTTGCACTGTTACCATTATTAGACACAAGCTGTATCGAGAACTAAAACTTCGATTGAAATTATTTTCAGTCAAGGTATCCGACCCACCCAAATGGTGGGGCTCAGTAATTTAGATTCCAAGAACCAGAAAGTTCAAGTGTAAAATCGTGTGATACCGATGTCAATGTTTTTCCTAAAACAGACTGTCCCGCTCATCGTCTGAAATGACCCATGATAGTATAAAATGTTTGGTCTCTTGTCATATATCAGAGGATTAGCTCCCATTCCAAGTGAGCGTCTTATTATATTAGAGAAATTGATGAGTTTGACAATTATACTATGTTAAAATGCCATTAATTTCCTACGCTGACAAGGTATAAACACATAATACACATAAGTAGTAGTTAAAATATCGATTACATTATATAACTCGTGTTTAATCATAGAGATGAGCGGGTCGACGGTTTTTTCGAAACCCGAACCGATTCAATTTTCAAATCTCGGATAATCCGCACCCACTATGTAAAGTGAAACTCGTTTTCATATTTGATTGTTGTGGCCTCCCAGCGCTGTTGGCGGTAAGGCGTTAGAGGAATCCATGATCCAGCTAGCTGAATCATGAACCACTCTAACAGGTTACAACAAACTGGAATGAACAAGGACCATAAGAGGATTTAATGTGACCGAGATTGAAGATTGCTTTTCATCATAGATCTTATTTTCTGGTGAGAGGGTTTAGGCTTTTTGCCAAACCCGTATTTTTATACCGAATCCGGATAACCCGGTCACCTCTACTTTAATATTGATAAATATACGAGTAAACGCCGCACCTAATCAGATTCAAATATTTATACGTTTAGCTGTTCACATAATTAACTCACTGCTATAATGTTTGCCAACTCATCTTAAGGAAGGATAAGAAAATTCAGACATTACATAGCTAATCCGGAAAATCCTACCGTCTTCGGTACACATACATGTACTTTACAACATAATTTACGATATCAAATATACCGAAAACACTGCTTAAGTTTTATATAAACACACTCCGATATTTGTATATAAATCAATTTATAGTTCAAATAACTTGACCACACGCTATAAATCCATTATATATACAATGCCGAGTACTCATACTCGTTACGTTCTAATATAACATATTGCTGGGGTATACATATCATCATCAGTAAAAAAAGAGAGAGGAAAAAATTACGTTTTCGTATAGACATCTATTTGATTGGGCAGTATTTTTTAATGCTTTTGGCAGTAAATTGTATTCATTTTGCAGAAATTTACCCAGCGCTTTGTTTACGCCCTGGAAGTGGCCTTACGTTCGTTCATCGGTTCATTTTGATCTTTGCTCCTTAGACCACACAAGGAGGACCGAGGGGTAGATGTTTGTATATTTCGTTGGCAAATAATTTTCAAAGTGAAAATCTTCTGCTGATTTTCTGAAGTTTCTCCTTAACATTTCTGTTGGATTTCAATCTTTTAGGATTTTCTTGTAAAGGTTTGAGGAATTTCTTGGATTTTCAAAGGATTTTTTTTACTGAGAAAGGGGTTTTCTGTGAATATCTGCACCTAAGACACTTAAAAGCGTTTTGAGAAACTACACACCACTTAAAGTTTTTTTATTTTTTGCACTTGATTTTTCAAGCAGAGCATAAAATTAAGTCTCACTGGTAAACACAAAATATTGTAAAATAAAATTTTAGCAATTTTTTCCATTCTCAAATTTTGCACTGGTTGTTGGGGGGTTTCAATATACGCAACACTGGCCGCTGTCACAGTTTGGTAATTTGATTAAAGAATTTTCTGAGATTTCGTTAAGGATTCTATTGAAAAATGTTCTTGAAAAAGCAATAAGGGGACATCTGGAAATCAGTGGCGGGCCTGAATATTCAAGTAAAACTGCTGACTATTCTATTGTTCTAGGGAAGAGGAGTCTGGAATTTCAAAAAGGAACATCCTAGATCTCAGGATGTCTTCTAATGAAAAAACGCACAAATGTAGGCTTTTCACCGAAGCTTGAAAGTCACAAGCTAGCGTAATGTATGCATTCAACAATAAATAACAAATGATGGAAATTAACAGATCCAAGGCAAATCCAGGTTTGGTAAACACACAAGAATCCATTTCTATCATTTGTCCGTCGCGAATTGAAATAATTTACTCAAAAACTTGAGGTATAGATCACAGAAATTTCACTTAAGCTTCACGCAATGCGTAAATTACACACTCAAAAGTGTCTGTGCCTCGAGGAGGATCCGCATTGCTGCCGAATGAAACTTACTGTCATATGAATTAAATTCACTGCCCAAAGAATTTGTTGCCTTTTATATTTTTGTATAAAAATATTAACAGGCAATTAATTGAAATGTGATTTATGCCAAAACAGAAAAGAGTCAATTGTTCTTATTATGGAGAATGGAGGGAGAGAAAGACAGAGAAAAAACGATATGCTTTTGCTGGGTAAAGTGTAATGTTATTGTTCTGAAGTAGCTGCACGTGCAAAATGCCTGGACAATTTTCTCAGGATTCGCTCACGGTGGTTGGTCTTTAGCTAAAGTGCCTTCATAGTGTGAAAGGAATATATGGAATGGTAGGGAGACCTTTTTCTTCTTCCTACAACCCAATTATGGGTACAATCAGAGTCCAGCCTCCTCACATTTATCTTTGACTTCACAAAAATATTTTATTGCAAATGAAATTTTTCGTTTTCTCCCCCCTCTCCGCTAAATCATTGCGACAAAGCTAAGGTAACTCTAGCGTTTACACCATCAAAATATCGTGCGAGTCTAATTGTTGTGTTTGCACTCAATGGAGTTTTGTTTAAGGTTTTTTCATGGTTGTCCGACATTTATTTTTGATGGTCAACTGGAAACTATTCAGTCACGAACGGTCGATCGATGACACTTTCTCACTAAATTACCATAACGCTTTTACCAACCTTGCACCTACATTTTCTACGAAAAAAGTCTTACTCCAATGGTAACATGTATTTTGTATGGAACATTGTATGGAGATCTGTCGATACATTGCTTCTATAATTTGGGGAGTAGGTTTTTATACACGATTGTACGACCAGGCGATTATGTGATACAAATACTTGGTCCACAGTTCAGCATCGAGTGATATTCAAGTGTACTTTGAGTGCTTTAAGTCGGATTACGTTGACCTACACTGTCGGTACGACAGCAGTACTTACAGAAATACCATCCAAATATAGTAGGATGAAACAAAAGTTCTAAGATTAAACGGTGTCGTGGTAATCACGACATGGTACTGGATGTGCCGTTAGTTTGCAACAAGTAGATTCTAGAAAGACTTTAATATTAGCGAGAGATGTGACCACTGTTTTGATCTGTGAAATATTTTTTACGCCTTTAGACACTGCACACTTCTATGCAATTCAAAAATACCATCTCATCAGGCCACAACCTTTAGAGTTAGTCATACTTTTTTGCGTGTATATTTCTAGCGACTTATAAACGGAATGACAAAGGCAATATTATAATGGATTCGGGTCTTCGGTCTGACTAATTTCACTACTTTACGACTCTACGAGCTTTTTGAGGCTGTACTTCGTGCTGGCTATTTAGAGTCATGCTATGCACGATGTAAACAACGCATATATTTCACACAACTTTTTTGTACAAGGTATGGCTACTGGGACGAAAGCCCTACACGGCCAAATCCGTATGGAGCGACGCAAATTTTTTTTATAGTAAAAATTGATTTTTGAAATGTTTTCAAATGAAATTTTTTTTTACAAAACTTCATGTTAACAACCAGAAAAGGCATTTGCCCCATATGACCAAACTGAAATATGGCGCGTCTGGTAAGTAGTAGAATTACGTAAGCTACATATACGGGAGATCGTACGAGTCTCCGTCGCAGCGTCTGCTACGGTCTTTTCTGGTTTTTAACTACCATGCAGAAGATTTATTGCTCACATCACCATCAAAAAGACTCATATAACAGAATGTCTTCTGCGTCGTACAGTTAATATTATAGTGCACGAAAGTATTTCTTCGTTAATTTTATTATCTGGGGCAAATAAGCATAGGAAATCCTTTGTTACATCCAAAAGGATAATCTTATGTAAATCCTTGATAAATCTTTTCAATAAAGATTCCACAGAAAATCCTTTCAGAAAATTAAAATCCAAATCTCTTGAAAATCCAACGTAAATGACCAAATTCTAATTGGTACAACGTGAGACCTATAAAACAACAAATCATTACCCGCCACCCAATATTGGGAACCGTTCGTTGTCGCCGTCGAGTAAAGTGAATATAGTAAGATACTACAATGAAAAAATTGCTATGAATTCATGTGTGGATTCCTCTGAATGATCAAAATTCTAAAAACTTTGACCATCGTTGGTGGCAGTATAGTTGAAAATTTGAATAAGAACAAGTTTATGTGTACACACAAAATAATCCTGATTGTATCCGACCACTTTAAAGATTAAGGAAAGCACAAAGAGAATCCAAATTTTCATGGTCGATTTTGCTTTGTTGTTCTTCCAAAACGACAAAATGACGCATACAGTTTTATGCGAGAATTCAACTCGGTATCCGGGTAAAACGTGTTCGTTCGTTTTGAAGCTATTTAGCAAATACGAAGTAAATTTTCCAATTAAATTTCAAGTGACACAAATGATTGTGAACATATTGACAATTAACATAATAATGCGAAAAGAAAATCGAAATCAAAGCAACAAAACGAATTCTAGAAAAGAAATTAATAAAAACTCAAGCACCGTTTCAAATTACTTTCATTTCGCTCTGCTACGATTATATTGATTGAGCTTCTGCTTTTAACCAAATTACATACAACACTAAGTATACCGTTGTATTACCGGTATGTCGTTATAGAGCTTCTTAAATTCACCTTCATGCTCTAACTAAATAGCAATTCACACCTTAAGTCCGCTTCAAAATTTGAATTTATATAAATAAAAACATACGGAGCCCGTCTCCCATCATCTCTGAAGGTAAACTGTGTTTTATATTATGAAAAACTCAGATTCCAATGGGAAACATTTAACTCTGCTTGATGATCATCGCATTTTCCGCAAATCTTCTTTATTAATGCTGAATTTACACGGAAAGAATTATGCCAAAGACACACGATCATATGCTGCGATTTCTACTGTATTCCAATTTTCATCACAGGCAAGAGAACATGGAGCATCATCGCCCGATTGCTCGTGTGTCCTTGGCATTAGGTATTAGGATGGTTGTAATAGATTTAATGGACGGCATACGATGCTTCTTTCTATAAAATATACATACAGCATTTGTATACTTGATGTGTACGTACACACCGCACTTAACTTTCGTTTTGATGGTCTAAAGAATTTTATTTTATGTGCATCAGAATTCTATAAAGCAAAACTATTCACATTGAAGTGTATTGCATAAAATGTTCAGCAAACGAAAAATGAACGTATATAACATAATACCTCCTTCCCTTCCAGTGTACGATATGCGTTTCTTCGGGTGTATTCTCTTCAATTCACCTTTTATATTTACTTTTAAATTTGAATTTGACGATAAGTATTTCCACTCAGAACTTTTAACCGTACATTCGGTAAAAAGAAGAAGAAAAAAATCTTTCTTTCTTTAAAAACTTTCCAGTTTTATCTCTATGAAAATGTGAACGCTTGAGTACATTTTCGCAAGTAGAAAGAAATCCTCCTCATGCTAGAGTGAAAATTAGATGATTTTCCGATTCATTCGATTTGAATGTATAGAGGAGCCGTTGGAGACTTTAAGTTTCTTTAATGAAAGATTAAATTTAACGCATAAGATAGTCGAGTCCTTAACAGAGCGAAGAAGAAGACTCTCACCATAATACAACCTGGCGTCTGTTTTTTTTTTGTATGAATATTTGGTTGAAGAGAAACTTAGTATTTGTGTTGGTCGTACGAGTGCACCACAAGATTGTTAGAGTGGACGTTACTTCTACGAATTTGTTTAAAATATTCTTGCGGAAAAAGAAAACTATTTCTTCGTTTCAAAGTCTTTATGTACATTTCTGCTGTTCTCTGCAAAAGGTTTATGGGAAATGTAGGGAAGTATTTCTTTATGTGGGAAAATGTATACAATACTTTGATTTTTACCATCACGAGACAGCCACCCTTCGGGAACGTAGAGGAAGAAGTAGAAGATCAGAATTAAATATTTCATTTACTTTTAACATGGTTTTATTATTTAATTAAAAAAGTTCTTTAATTCAAGATTTTTTCCATTTGATCTTTAGTTTTAAGTTTTAATTGGCAGTGCTTATGTTGATTGGAAAAGTAAGGAAATTATCAAAACTTCACGCTGGTTAATATTTTACATTTGCAGTGATTCTGGTGTAAGTTTCCCGTGTAAAAAGTGTCAAAGTTATTGATGCGACCCATAACGAGAATTCTTAAAATCGATTCTTCACACTGAAGCCACGAAGGTCAAACGTCCAAAAATGTAGATTGTGTTGTCTACTACATTTTTCTTCGTTTGACCGAAACTAGGCCTTCATGGCTTCAGGGTGAAAAATCGATTTTAAAAATGTGTAGGACAAAAAAATGTCACTAAGCTATCTACTATTTTTGAAATAGCTCGGAATCGGTGAGACTTTTCTTACAGCAACCTTCATGGAAGCTTATCTGGTGTACTAGTGATCCGCTTTCGGATGACTCAAACATGTCATAAGAAAATGGCAATTTAACAATGGTTTGTTCATAAATTATCACTTTGGACAAAATTTAAATTTAATTTTGAAATTAAAAGCAGTTGAAAACGAAAAGCTTTTGATGTGACAGTAATGACACTATTATTGACTAGCTATCTTAGACACTTACATTTTTAAGTCACATTTTGTATTTATCCCTTGAGATGAACATTCACCATCTTACCTGAAAAGATAAAAAAGAAGAAAAATTCATCAAATACCTCTAACATTCTATTACATCAACTTTAAAACTACATCAGAAAAATGATACAGAAAAACTTTTCATTAGTTTTTCACTTTCTTCTTGCAAAACCACTTTATGTCTGTCCCTTTTATAAGTTTACTTTGAAAGCACTGAGTGTTGATTTTCCCACTCCGTGAAGCTCATGAGCTATTACAAAACTATCACAACATAAATTATTCGAACGGAGTATTTAAAAGCAATTTGTATCTCGCCCGCCAATTATCAAGCATGCAGTAGGCAGAGAGAGGCTCTTCACATCGAGCAATGTGCTTAGTTTGTAACAATTTTGTAATATCGAAAATTTCTAATAATTGCCTATTAAACTGTAAACTATTTTATTAAGTTTGTTGCATAATACTTAGGTCAGAATGTCGAACCACAGTGTAGGCTGCTACCCAACAACTAATTGGAATAGAGTTCGGACATCCATTTTCAACAGTGAATAAAAGTTGGCATGAAGTCTGACTTATTATAGAACAAAGTTTGTGTTAAATTAAGATTTTGTGGTAAAACGGTTTATATAGACTCTGGTTATCATACCACGTATACGTATAAGGATTTCTGCGAAAGGTTCGAATGGAAAAGTTGTTCGCCACTGGCTAGGAACGCAACTAAATGTTAATCACATTGCGAAAAAGTACTCCTCCCCTTTGTCTCATAAGCCTCCATCAGCAAAAACCCATATACAAATTTTATTTTCACCTTTGGAAAGAAGTTGAAAAGTGGCGGACTGTCTACAACGACAAAGGTTTAAAAAAATTGTATTTATGCGGTAGGTAGGAGTTGCTTACACTTTATCTTGCGTGTGAATAAACGATTTACACACAATACTATCTATGTATCTATGGATCAGGGCCTATTTTAAGGGAATTAAATTCACAAAAATTCCCGAAATTTTCTATCATTTTTTGTTTTTTTTTTCTAAAAAGGTGACACACCACAGTGGTCCTTTCGTTGTTTTCACTGCATTTTTAGATGTTTTTACTACCTATGAGCCGAAGCGATTCAATTGAGTTGGTATTTTACATGATTTACCAAAAAATAAAATTCGGGAATTTTCTTTAAGTTCGAATTTCCTTCAACAGGATTCCTTGTAAATGCTACCTTTTTTACCTCACATGCTTTTACATTATTTCGTTAACATTTTTGGCCAAAGACTTACAGAGACTAGAAGGTTACCTTTTTAAAACCGTAAAATTTAAACAGAGGAGCACAAAACAACAAGTTCTCATATGTGCAGCTTGTCTCTTTATATTTCAGCTCACTTGGGGCCATAGGAGCGTTGGTGAACATTGTGAAGTGAGTGTATCGAAATTTTCAGCTGTTTCCAGAGAATTGTTAAATAGATGGCGCTGATTCGCAGAATAATGTTTATAATTTCACTTCAGCTATCTGAATATATGTATCTGCAGCCCTGTACTTCAGACTGATACGTCGATAGAACCAAGTCGAGAACGTGTCAGTGTGGAGTTAAGCAGGCAACAAAAAATGCTGCAATGTCACGCTTTCATTTTAAAAGTCGTACAAAAAAGGGTGCTACGCTAGCAGATTCAGAACAGAGCTTGTCGTATAACCTGTCGTCCACATGGGCGAAACATTTGATGGTGGTTGGGCAAGGAGGAAACGTGATAGTATTTCGTATGGTTCCCACGATTGAATGCTGTTCAATAAACCAAGACACATTATACTTATAATTGAGGTTGATGAAAAGATAAAATGGCGTGAAATAACAAACCGGCAGATGGGGAGTAGTGAGCTCGCATGACAAAAGGGTCACACCAGGGAGGGGTGTTCCTAAAATTGTTGAGTAATTTATGAACGGCCCCTAAGCATATTCAATGGAAATAATTCACAGCCTGTATAAACAATAAAAAAACGATTGTGGCGCCTCTGTCGGTCAACATACCCAGCAAACGTTAGCATTAAAATTTCACTCAACAATTTCACGCTCGTATTCAGTAATTGTTTGTTTCTCTGTGTGAAATGTATGTGCGTAGTAATCCATGATCTTGTTCCATGACTAACGATTTGTTAGTAACGAACTTTCAAGCGAAATATCTCGAAATCCATAGAGCAGATGAGCTTCCACGAAGTTTGCTTCAAGAAAAGTGTCACCAATTCCAAGCTACTTCCAGACCCGATTTCGTTCATCACCGGGCAGGTCATGGAATTAGCCATGTAAATATAATAGTTATGCGAGTCAGCTTGCAATCCAATGAGTAAATCATTACAAATTCCCATGTTTATCGTTATTCCATGCAATTATGAATAAATATCATGGTTAGACTGATCCCTTCATTTCAAATTACATGTACACAAGCACACTACCGTATGCTCAATCTATATAAGCACCAATCTTTTCGACTGAATTAGCGACGGATGGTGAAGCTCTGCCATCGAATCGACTAAATTTCCAATTAATTCGCCACAAAGAAATTTTTCCGTCAAGAGTTTCCAGTGTAAATATCAACGTGTAAATCTGTAACCATTACTGGAACAAATACACCGTTCAATTACTTTTCGTCGATACACATAAATCGTCGAATATATGTGTCGATGATGGTGTTGTTCCCCACGTGTTTTGTTAATCAAACCCATCAAATAAATAACAAAATAAAAAATTTTCTGTTGCGGCTGATGTACTTAATACACAAAACTTTGCTCATCGACAAGACCCTATACAATGTATAAGAGGTTTTCTGTTAATGGTATCCACTTTAGGTCTTCATTAAACTGATAATCAGCTTTATAAAGCTTATGTGTGCACTTAGATATTTACCGAATTCCGTAGAAATGATTTAATTTGAATAATTTTCTTCGATATTTTCCCTGCTTCAACTTTCTATTGATCGTCTTAAATTACACATCAAAATGTAATTCTGTTTGGTTTTTCTTTTCTGTGTGTATTTATAATATTATATCGGGAATATTTTCTCTCTCTGGTGCTACCATTCGATTCGCTGACAGAAAAAAAAACCAGAGTGGAACGACAGAAAAAGGAACAAAGACGAACAAAATAAAGTCAGAGCATTTTATAATTGATTGATTTTGACTATCTTGAGAAAATCTTGATTCGAAATCCAGAGTAGAATTAGCGGATGTTCGAACCATTTATTGTTCAACATACACAGAACACAGTAGCGCTCACTGAATAGATGGTATGAGACTATATGGACAAATGAGTTAGAAATCACAATTTTTAGATTCTGACTGTTTGTTCCTAGAGACCCTAGACTACACAATTTCCGACTGTCAGGTCAAAGCTACTGAGAGAATTGATATACATGATTTTAAGACTCCGGTAAAGTCATTTTAATCGCTACAACCCTGGAATATGACTTTTGCGGTAATTTTCATTTCCCAATGTAAGACAGCATATCCACTGATACGGAGTTGCTATTTTGACTTGTGTGTTTGCATTAATCGTCTTCGGCCCGAGCTTGCAACAATTGTCAAAATAAAAATCTCCAATCCAAAACGTTTACCATTTCTCAACTCAGTGACATAAAGTGCAGCGTGAGCTGCTTTTTTTTACAAAAATACCTATTAGTATACTAGGGAGGTAATGTTTAGTTTCCCTCTCTAGACGAACCTCCTCATGATTTCAATGTTTTATCGCTTGGCAGCTTGATTAGCATTTCATTTAGTGAGAGTCTATTATTGTGGCGGAATTTATTTGCTTTTCCGTTGAGGGCTGTCAAACTTATACAATTTATGGTAGATAGCCCTATACTCGAACTGAAGTTATAATTTATAATAGGACTCATGCACACACATAAGCTCGAAGGATGCAATGCGTTGCGAAAAAAATCGAAAGTACGATGCCCAATTTGCCAATTTTTTGACATACGGAGAAGAATTTCAAGAAACGAGCACTTTTTTCATAGCCGACTTTTTCAACCCACATTTTTGACAGTCCGCAATTCGCATATCACATGAGCTAGTTGATATTGTTTCTTTGACATTTCTTGCCACAGGCTAACAAGCACTTGAAATAGACACAAAACATAAAATAATTCAAAATAATGTCCGGACTGGCCGTTCATGGTGAATTCGGGGATTCCCGATGGGACTTTTCAATTTATCTATGAAAATATTTAATCTGTGGGCCTTTTGAAATTGAGTTTAATGGGCTTTTCAGAGCCAGTCCGGTGAGTCTGTGTATCTGAACACAGATTCACCTAATTAAAATGGAAAACCACTTCAATTTCAAGTTTTTTCTTTTGAATTTTGCGCCTTTCGAAGTAGCTCCCTAGTCGTTTCAGCTGTCAGAATTTGTTGTCCTAGAAAGGTGTAGAATCTAATATCTACAAAAACAAAATAGTGTCACTAAGTAATTTAATCTGAGTGTAGTGTAGAAAGCAACGCCCCTGCTATGCGTGAAAATCGTGAATGAAAATGGTTTAAATCTTTGTACTGGCTCTCAAAATAGTCAAACACGGTCAATTATGAAATACTGTGACTTTATTCACGAAAACATTTTTTTAGGAAAAAATTCTATTAAATGTGACGAAAGACGAAAGTTCCCTCTTTTTATCTTCGTGTATCGAAATTATTATTTTCGCGCCTGAGGATCATAATTCGATGGTTTTCGACACTCGTTTCCGTGTCGAAAAGTGGTATTTTTCTGGACT
>JANTFA010099114.1:0-14107 GCA_026413405.1 Phytosciara flavipes | reverse complement strand
ATGGCATCGAGGATTCCGGTGAAATTATAAATGTTTGCGCTGTTTGCAGTGAGATCGTTGAACCAGGCGTTCCGTGTCATCATGAGAACGCTTTTACCAACGGAGTGGATATTAAGACGTGTCGGGTAAGTGGTTTCATAGTAGTGTTGCAGTCCTTCGAATTTATAAAATTATCGGTGATCTCGCTAACTGTTCAAATCAAAGGTATGTGTCATTCAAACTCTGGAGCCAAGATTCTTCTTCTTCAGCCTGTTTGTATACACTGCTCAATGATACCTTCTCAATTTCCTTCCATTCCATTCACTTGTGACCAATCTGTACATCCTATTCTCTTGATTCCATTTGTCTACCTCTTTGGCGTTCTGTCCTTCTCAGCTTCACGTTAGAGATGCTACTCTTTCGATGACCTTAACGACTTTCGTTTAATGTAGAATCCATTGACTTGCCACCCAGAGACAGTACTGAGAGTAGTTCCAAGCATACTCCTGTCCATGGTTCTTTGTGCCACTGTCAATTTATTTCCGAATGCTTTTGTTAACGTTAACATATCCGCTCCGCTATGTGAGCACGGGAAGGACCCATGTGCCAAACAATTTACGCTTCAGACAACTTTCTTGGAGACACTCTCCAGAATTTAGCTTTGATGAAATGATGTCACTGTCTTAAGGTGAAATCGCAGTCACTTCGTTTATGAATTCTCTATCTCTTTGCGCACGCGTATTACTGAAACGGCGAGCTAAGCTGAGTTGGGATGATTCCATTTTGAAGTCGCTTCGTCAAGCTTGCCATGTTGCTCATGCACATGCACATGCGTACTAATAAAACGGAGACTTAAACTAAGTGACTGCAATTCCAGCCTTAAGGGTCGTACACAAATGACGTCACGCTTTTTCAGTGCTGTCATCAGATTAAAATCCTTAACAGCTCAACGAGTTTGTACTTTTTTGAGTCAATAGTGTGTCCTACCCATCCATTTAGGTGGTGTATTTGCAGAGGTAGGCCACAGTGTTGACTCGAAAGAGTCCAAACTTGTCGAGCTATTAAGGATTTTAATCTGATGACAGCACTGAACAGCCCTGTACACCTCAACCGTTCTTGAAATCAAAGTTACCGTCTAAAAATATGTGATTTGGGGCTCGTCTATAGGAACATTTAGAATTGAAATTCTGACTGATCTAAAACTCATCATCTAACTCACCCCTTTCTCCTTGAAGAATTGCCCGAAGACATTCTATGGTGAAACCGCACTCAGAGAACATTGTCATGCAGAGCACGGTACGTGTAAAATATGCCAACGAATGTTTCCCCGGCCAGCTACTTTGGCCCGTCATTATGTCAACCATCAAAACAAGTAAGTAGCAAACAGTTGACGATTAATATGTTGACCGTTCAACGAGTTTAACAATCTCTCGTGTCTACACAGGGAATACTTCAAATGTCATACGTGCCAAAAAGTTCTGTCGTCAGTGGGAACGTACAAAAATCATTTGTCTGAACATACCGGCAACTACAGATTCAGTTGCGAGGTATGTGATAAAAAATTCAATGTCAAGCTGAGCTACGAAGAGCATCTACGGAGTCATGATATGGTAAGCGATCGTCGATTTCGTTGATGATTATTTTTGCGATATTAAATCAAGTGAAATCGTTTTCCGTTTCAACAGAAGAAAAAGTACATCTGCCACATCTGCGGCCAGGGTTTCATTCACAGCGCAACGTTTTTAATTCATAAGATCTGGCATAAGAATCCGATGCCGTAAGTGTTTTCAGTTTTTGTTCATGTGTCGAAGGTAAAATTTGGAAATTTCTTTCCGTTTTGGTTAGATTCGAATGCATCGTTTGTAAGAAGAAATACCGTACTCGATCGGCACTCCGAATGCACGACAGAAAAGTGCATTTGAAGACACCGACGACATTCTGTCCGGAATGCAATAAGGGATTGTACTCCCCAGCTGATTTGAAAAACCACATGGTGGTTCATACCGGAATCTATAACTATCCATGCGATCTGTGCCCTTCCAAGGTTTGTTCGGACTATTGTCAATTGTACAAAACACACAAACGATTCTAACTTTCCGTTCGAATATTTCTTTTCCATGAAACTTACCATTCTTCTGAATGATGCTGATTCGATTTGTCATTGATTATCTTCACCTTTACTCGCATCAACATGGGACAGTTCTTTCGATCGGACAGGTATGTATTTGAGTGTACGGTGAGCTCGAATTGGAATAACTTTACATTGCCTTCATTTGCAGGCTACGTCGTCATCGCAAAAATTGTCATGGAATTGAGGTTCCGAAAAAGCAAATTGAATATAAAGTTGCAATTCGGCCTTTATTGGGAGAAATGCAGTAATTCCAGGTGGTGTGTCATGCTTGAACCTAATTTTTGTTTGTAATTGAAATTACTATGTGGAATCAGTCGAACGATCCGTCGAGTATGTATCGAGTGTGACAGGACAGGGTATCATTTTGAGTTTACCGTTTTTACGTCTTACTGTATACACCGATAGCCCATGCGTATTTTCGACGCTCTCTTTGAAGACCGGTTCGAAACCTTTGTCAAATTGTTCCATCGGACAACATGGAAAACATTTTTGTTCTACGACTTTTATATTTAAGCTGCTAGGATGATCCCAAAAAGGGTAGCCGTGGAACATCGTACCGAATCCAAATTGGTTCCAAAATGAAGGCGATCGAGACGACTGAAAAATTTATTTTTTCAACTTTTTAGAGTCAGGCACGCCAGCTGTCCTTCCAACAAAAACTTTATTTTTTTATCGCATTCTTCATTTGGCTCCACTGCCTTCATTATGACAGTAATTTGGATGCTGTACGACCGTCGACAGCTGAGAAATATGCACTAGGGCTACACTCGCTTGGGTATTCCTGAAGCTCAAATACGAAAGTCGTTCGTAGAACAAAAGTGTCAAAGTTGCTCGTGGGCTCTCGGTCAACTAGTTCTACACTAGCGACATGCAGTTGACCTAGCTCAATATTTTTGAAATAGGCCTGTTTCGCGTTGCTATGTGTAGCTGCAGTTCTAGTCTTAAGGATAAAAAGACAAAGTCAAAGAGAATTTTGAAGTGATAAGACTCTCACGAAAGTTTGTTTTGTGTTAAAAACTCTGTACCTCTCGACAGGTCGAACCGTAAAATAAATAAATTTTAAGCAAAAGTCGTTTGATTACTATCAAAATGAGTCGCAACTGCGGTTGCTAAGAAATGATAACAGGTGGCGCTGTGCTAACTTCTAAGTGATTGGAGCAATGCCATCTGTTATCATTTCACTGAACTGCTCTGGAATCTCATTTTATGAAGTCTGAGGTGAACAATTTTCAATCACACACAGTCTTGCTTAACTAATTTCGAATGCGAGCATGACGACAATCTTCATCCTTTTCATGTAAATACAAAGAAATTGTTGAGGAAACAGTTCCACCATTTCCAGCAAAGTATTTATTGTGCATGGATTTTTATCAATTATTTCCTAGTGAACTCTTAATTTACATAACAAGTCGTCTTCCACGATGCACATTATTCTCTCGTTGCTTTGCTTATTTCATCAAAATGAGTATCCATCAGCCGCTTCGTTTTCTCCAATAAACTATCAACGTCATCTTTTGTCATCCCTTTGCAAGACATCGCTGGCAAGATCGATATGATAACTTTACCTGTAAACAAGATCTGTCAGCATTAATTCGTCAGAGGTTCGGTGTATGCACAGAGCCACTCACCCCTTCGAAAGCTCATTTCATTTCCGTTCAGAAAGTGATAGTCTGAAATAACGACCGGTTGTATCATACTCTGGCTGTCGATTGCCAGGTGAAATGCTCCCTTTTTAAACGACGTGATTCTGTGTTCGTGTCGTCGAGTTCCTTCCGGAAAGATGACGATTTTGTTTTGTCGATTTTGAATGGCTTCAATTTGCATCTGAAGTTGTTTGGCCGCATTATTCTTGACTGACCGGTCAATGAACAACGTTCCACAGACCCACATTCCGATACCAAATGGAAATATGTACAGCAGAAACTTTTTAGTTACCGACGTTCCTCGACCGATCAGAGGCCATAAATGTGCGTTCACTGATTCGTAATGGAAAAGGTTAGGATCAGATCAGGTATGTTGTGTGTACCACTAACCTGCTAAATCTAGAATGCTCTGATGTGGTGCGCATACCATAATGCCGCCCTCATTTCTATCAATATTTTCTGCGCCTCTTACTTCGTATTCTATTCCCAACAAGTTGAAAATCAATCGGAAACTCCACGCAGGTAGCCTGTGGGTTTAGCATTCTTAGTTTAACGTCTCCTTTGAAGTTACTTTCAAATGGAACACTGAGAACTTACATTCCATTTCGATGATCTCGTATTGGATAACGAAGAAGTCCAATATACGGTAAGATAGCACAAGATGTCGAAGTTGCCACAATGTAGAACGTAAATTTTGCGCAATATTTGATTTGTTGTCGATATTTCCAGGCCCAAAATAAGATGAACAAAAGGCCGAAGATTAGGTAGAACGGCTAGTCATCATGAATATACAACGAAAATTGATAAAATCGCCCAAAACGTTTTTTATTTCTCACTTGTTGGTTGTTGCACTCACCATATTAAACAAACGAGAGAATCGATAATACCTTATTGAATAGCTGCTTACAATTTAATGTCAGCAAAAGTTAACATTCAGAGCGTTTTGATATTGCAAAGAAAAAACAGTCACGATGTGTGCGACTCCGACACCCAATGTGGCGAAATGCTTTCAAACCCTTTGCTGTTTATTTCCCAGACGTTTCGTTTCTGTTGTGCGCATACCAGAAGAGCGCATAGATTTGCATGCGTTTATTTTCACGGGTCTGGCTACTGATGGTTGATTCAAAATTCAAATCAATTGTTTTTTTCTTTTGTTATTTTTCATTAGATTTTACTACAGTTTGAAACATTATCATAATGTTAAGCAAATAGTGTGTGCGATTGAATTTAATACCAACAAACAAGCTACAAAGTAACAAAATAAATTGAGTTCACAAACTTAAGTGAGATACGATAGGGGTCATTCAAATAGTGCGCATACTTTCTTGGAGCAGTGGTGGCGATCCGATGGAGACGTCCTTACCTTTTGAACTTTTTTTCCCAATGTATTTTTTCGTGTAGGGAGAGGGGGTGTTTCTAAAGATCTTCTTTTTTGGCTTGCGCATTATTTGAATGGCCCCATGTAAGTATTCTCATCGTAAGAACAGATTCGTTGTACGTTATTGTAAATGTTTGTTACATTGTAAACCAAGTGGAATGCCAAGCTAGAGGTTAATAAATATCGTAAACTGCAACTCTTGACGAAACTTGATCTAGAGAAGGCTTATTTGCTTGCTTAACATCGAAAGATAACTGGATTTTCTTGAAAGTCTCACGTCTTTACACTGGCTGAACCTTTTAGAAACGAGGTAGTCATCTGTTATCGATAACGAATAATTCGTCATAGCGTTCCATTATATGAACGGAAATCTTTGTTGTAACAAATGAAGTACAAGATCCCGAATCGGATAAAACGAAATACTTCAAACAAACGAAGGACCAGACCGAGCAATACGTCTGCCGATTCTGAAATGTTAAAGTATAAAGAATCAATGGAATATCGGAGTCTCAATCATTTCTAAGCACAACATTATTAGAAGCATTCCAAGCACAAAATTGTTTCACGTTATGTGTCTGGCCTCTCAAACAGGGCCGGACTGGCTATCTGTTGGCCCTTCGGGTGACCAATGCAAAAATGTTTTAGTCTGCCCTATATTTTTGAGTTGGCCCAATTTACATGTAAAGAAGCTACCGGCCCTTCGGGCGACGCCCGATCGCCCAATATGGCCAGACGGGACCTGCTCTCAAATGCACAGATTCTTTTTTATAAAATTATTTTTGCTTACAAAACATGACCCCGAATTGACCTAGAATGTGGCTGAAGCCGCGATAATTAAAAATTTGTGTGAGGTGGTAGCAAGAGCCGAACAGCGTCAATATAGCTCAGTAGAGTATTGAGGCTGTTTAGCAAAAACTGCATTATATAAGCGACATATTCGATCAAAGAATTATCTTAAATTGTCGTTGAAAATGGTCCGTCATTTCGTGCATTTATTGTAAGCGGCTGTACGTTTGGAAGTTTGGATGACTTTCAGGACCGGACTGGCTCGACAAAGCCCTTCGAGCGATGTATGAACAAAATTTGTGAAAAGTCCATCGTTAGCATTTGCTCATACAAAAATCAAAAAGCCCTTCGGGCGTCGCTCGAACGCCCATATAATAGGGCCAGTCCGAGTCTGAGACTTTATAAGAAATCGGTATTGGAGACATACCATAAAACGTATATTTATGCCGATTCTTCATTTCATTTTTTATTCGTCGCATCTCACTTCTTCACAAGATGTACGTTGCACGTGTTGGACCATCCATAAATCCCGTCTTCTTAGAAGTGGGAGAGGGTTACGATGAAAGTGTGACTTGCGTGTTATTAGATGTAAGAAAAAGTGCGGACGAGGTAGAGGGAGGGTCTGATAAGTCTTCAATCACTAATCAAATTGGTCATTCTTACACTTCCCAGTCGATTTAAATGACACGGATTTGATGAATTTCTTTCTGAAATGTGAACACGTTCTCCATGTTTTTCTGTGAACAGGTTCCAACTTTTACGTTGGTATAGATGTCTTAAGCAAGGCGATATACTTTTCATACAAAAATTTCACTACGTCATACATACTCGGTCGTGGGGAGAGAGATGTGAGACCATTTACCTGAAAAATGACGGGTGGCAAAACCTTCACAGTATAGAGTGCTGGTCGCAAGCCCGATCGAAATTTAAAAGGAAGTGCCGTAATCGCAGCGTTGAACTTGGGCTATTCAAGATATTACCTTATTAGAGTCAGTGAGATGAAAATATGGTGACTGAGTCGTCGCTCCGATGTGCCGAAATTTACTTTTCAATTCATTTGTTCATTGACAGATTCACTCAAAATTCAAATTGTTAGGCGCACTTAAGGTGTGCATATAGCTTGCAACAATGGTCAAAATTTCGTAGTGATTCGATTCAGGTTAATACTCTTACTCTTCTCTGATCACTTGTGCAAGTGCTCGAATTGTTTTCAAGTTCGCTGTAACAAAACCGCCCAGAAATAAGTTTGATTGACTCAAATTTTCATAGAAATTTTTATTTTTTACCCAATGAATATAATAATACACAATTTTCCAATCGATCACATTCCTATTTCTCAACTATTTCATATGCAACACCATGTCGCCTCAGCCTGCTTATCAACGATGTATGTTCGAATACCAGGCCAGGTGTGAGAACTCCTCCCTTATATTCAATGGCATCATTTTCCTTCAATATCGTTATTGCCGCTTGAATGAGAATAACAGATGTAGCTGCGTAGCCTGCCTCCGGGCCTCGCCATCTACCAGAAATCAGCCGTATGGGTGGTGATTTCGGTTCTTCAGTCGGTGACTGTATTTTATCCTTCCAGCCGTGTCCAACAATAGTAATTTCGAAGCTTGTCTCGTCCACTTGCTTACGTGTAGGACCATTTTCAGACACCAAACCAACAGTGAAGAACGAAGGATATTTGTTCAACAGTTTACGGCCACAGGCGAACGAGGAGAATATTCCGAATATTAAGGCAATGATACCCAATCCTAATGCTTTGAACCATGAACCGAGAACGAAATAAGCCGCCATTTGAACGGGTCGCTTGTTGTGGTCAATGAACTTTTGCAATTGGGTCCTCTTCACAACGAATTTGTCGGTTTCCCAAAACGGTACGGTCAATTCACCAATATCTGGTGGAGTGAATGGCAAATACTTTTGGCTGCATTTATGTCTGAATCGTGGGAAGTCTTTTTTGAAGAATTCACGGTAAAGACCACGTCGAACTCGCTTCAAGTCACCCAAATTGGCGATAAACTGTACGGCCGAATCCCAGGTTCCGTGATTGATGACACTTCCACTTTCACCGGATGTAATTTTGGCGAACGTTTCAACCCAAGCAATTTCACCTGAACATTTCTTTTGCAATTCAACAATACCAAGATCAACCGGAATACTATCGAAACCACACGCACTAACAATCAACACACCTGCCTCCGCAGCTTTGTTATGATATTTGAGTTGCATGCCTTCAATGAAGAAGGGCTCACCAGCGATATCAACGTGATGGGATTTCGCCTGTTCACAAAAGAAAAATCCAAATGTTCATTGACATGCCACGAAACAATTAAAAATCATCACACTCACCAATATGCAGTTTTTCACCACAACTTCTCCGTACAAACTGTACGGTCCGACACAATTGATAATGATCCGACCCCGTTTGCACATTTTCAGAATGGAATCTTCATCTCCAACATCTGCCACAATCACTTCAATTCCATCAAGACTTTTCCCGGTATACGACGACGCTCGATCCAAGACTTCTCTTGTCTTTTTCTCACTTCTGCCAGCAACACCCCAAGTCAGGCCTGCATTCTCTTTATCGATTGTTTTGACCAGATTTTCCACTACATATCCTCCGGTGTAGCCAGTTGCCCCAAAGACAATTATATCGAGCCGTTTTCCGTCCGTCATTCTTGAACTCAATAATTTTACTGCACAGATGGAGAAATTATCGCAGTCTCTATCTCCTCAGCTGTTGTGATAATAACCATTTACTGCTGATGTCATACAGACACTCTGTAAATGACACTTTGCTATTGACTAACATTTGGTGTACTTTTCCAGTAGTAGATGTAGCAACCGACTGTTATTATTTGGATACGGGTTTCAGTTCAAACGTCCAAAACACTTTGAATAATCAGTTGCATTGGTTTATTCCTAAATAAATAATATTTGGAAAATTTAATGTTCTCAAATGTAAATGCAATTGCATAAGACTAGTGCGTTGCATGAACACATATAGGTTGTTCATATTCAGCTTGCCGGCCAAACGTGGGCAAAGAGAAAATTTCGAATTGAAGATGCCTTCAAAATTGGCATTGCCACCAATACTTTGATCATTGATCTTCGTTGATCAATCTTTATGCAATTATGGAAGTTTACAATGACTTATAATCGTTTGTATAAAATGTGTAAACAGGTTCTCATTCACCTATTACGGGTGCATTTAATATCATTAATTGGATCCAATGCGACGAACACCTTTTTTCGTTGCAGAGAACCAGTTTTCATTCAATTACTGATTTTTTCCTCTTTTGATCAAATAGAGGCTGTTTATGAAATAGTTCAATTGTTAGATAATAGTTCAAGTACGAAGATTTATCTGAAAGACTAAAGGTCTCTCCATGAAAGGCGTCTAGATTGAGAGAAAGTACACGACCAGACAAACGATGATGAAAATATATTTAAAACACTACGGGGTACGAGTAGAGCACGGCATACAGTTTGGTGTCTATAGAACTGCTCTGCAATGTTATCTTTGAATCATTTTATTTAAACTCATCCCTTGTTAAAATTGCTGACAGCAATTTCGAAAGCTCCTTCCGAAGTCTCATTTATAAGTGTTAGCACTTCACCTCGTCGTCTTTACATTTCGGACAAAAAAAGATCATGAAAATCGGATGAAATTTATTCGAGATATCGACAAAAAACTCTACCTTTACTGTACGGCCGAGTAGCTTAAATTATGCTCACTCTATGGGCTTCCGAGCCCAAGATCCGATTTTGACAAACATTTTTTTCCTGGATTAGTGTAATCAGTACCTTCCATTTGCACCACCTATGAACTTTCTGCGAGCAATACCGTGTGTAATATATGCGAGAAACCTCGACCAGACCTCGAAAATAGCACTATTTCAACCATAACTTTGGATCGGATCGACCGATTTTGCTCATCTTCGATCTTAGCCTGGCTTTTTCGATAGGAAAAAAAGTCCCGTCAAGATTGCTTTCGTTTTACTCAAGTTATCGTGATGACAGACAGGCAGACGGACTTTTTTTTAAATGCTGATTTGGCATCTAGGGGTTACCCCAGAAGGTTTGCCCTTACTCCGGAGTTCGAAATCGACGTGTTACAAACGTAAAGGCATTATTTCAATGTAAACTTGGTGCTCCGATTGGTTTTTGCAAGCCTCTATACTGTTGTGGTAGTCACCTCGATCGCAGGAAGACACCACCTTCGATGATTCTACGTACAATAAAATTCACCATATCATCACGGTGACGATAATCATCACATTAGGTGAATTTGTGAATGAATTCGGCCATTCTATCGTCAACTGTGGAGTGTAACCCGCGTATCTGTATTGAGGTAATCTCCACAACAGTACATTCTTGGGTTTTTGTGGATCGTATCGGTATGACACTCGGAGTAAAATCTGAATGAAACTTTAGACCAAGAATTTATTCAGAAGGCTTTTAGATAATAAGCCAAGGAATCAATCTTTTGTTTGGCGCACATCTCTCAAGCCTGACCAAACAGCAACGATCGATCATAATCTCAAAAGCCACATCAAACACTACCTCAAAATAAAAATGTTGATTGTAGCACTTAACCTGTTGGCTTTTCTAAAATGTGAGTCAAATCAACTGAAAGATTCATATCCACCTATACTTGGCTTGTATGAATTATATCCTAACAAAATTGAAAAATAACACAACTCGAATCAAAGTAAAACAAACAATCTCTTACCTCGACCGGAAATTAGAAATTTAAATTTCCCTTTCAATTAATGTACATAAATTAGGTCATCGGCAATTTACACACATAGTCAAGGTTGAGTGCTAATCGATGAGTAGTCAGTAGCAAAACTATATTCAATCACAGCAACGCACTTCAAGCATAGTATACAAAGCTGTCCATGAGAGTATGACCTTTGAATGGAAATTGTTCTACACACGTCATATCACGAAAACAGTGAAAATACATACGTTTTTAGCAGACCGTTTGCAAGGTCTAGGGATAGAAACGATGTGTTTCTTATTATTGGGCATATTATGGGCCTGTTATGCTTTTCGTTAACGAGAGAAATTGGATGAATTTAAACCAAGTGTATGGCCGTATCAAAGATTCCTATATTAAGAATGACATATGCACATCAGAGATTCTGATTGATTGATAGCAAGAATAAAAGGATGCGTTAAGTGCCTTCATAAGGGAAACGTTTCGTCGACGGTTTTATTTTATTGTCTTTATTATTTCAAACACAACTGCATGGCGCTTAAGCCTTTCAACTAAAGACGTATGTTCAAATGCTAAGCCCGGTGTGAGGACTCCTCCATTATATTCAATAGCATCGTTTTCCTTCAATATGGTTATTGCCGCTTGAACGAGTAACACAGAAGTAGCTGCATATGCTGCTTCCGGTCCACGCCATCGACCAACAATAAGTTGCTCTGGTGGTGTGTTTGGTTCTTCAGTCGGCGATTGCAATTTATTCTTCCAGCCGTGTCCAACAATAGTCATTTCAAATGTTGCTTCGCTAACCTGTTTACGTGTCGGGCCGTTGAGAGAGACATTACCCGCAGTAAAAAACGATGGATATTTCTTCAGCAGTTTTCGACCACACGCAAAGATAGCAAACGTCCCAAATAGTAAAGCAAACATATACGTTCCGAATGCTTTCAGCCACGAGCCCACCACCAAATAAGCCGACATTTGAACGGGTCGCTTTTTCTGGTCAATGAACTTTTGCAATTGTGTCCTTTTCACAACGAATTTGTCGGTTTCCCAAAATGGTACGGTCACTTCTCCAATTTCGGGTGGAGTGTATGGCAAATACTTTTGGTTGCATTTGTATTTGAAGGTTGGAAGACTTTCTTTGAAGAAACTCCCGTAGAGTTCACGTCGAACTCGTTTCATTTTACTTAAATTAGCAACAAATTGTAATGCCGAATCCCAGGTTCCGTGATTAATGACACTTCCGCTTTCACCAACTGTAATTTTGGCGAAAGTTTCAATCCAGGCAATTTCGCCCGAACAATTCTTTTGTAGTTCGACGGTCCCAAGGTCAGCCGGAATACTGTCGAATCCGCATGAGCCAACAATAAAAACACCCGCCTCTGCTGCTTTGTCGTGATACTTGATTTGCATGCTCTCGAGGAAACCAGCTTCCCCAGCGAGGTCAACGTGATGTGATTTCGCCTGTTCACCAATATAAAATTCGATTTTTTTTTATTGTGAGAGCTACGGGAAATTTGAAAACCATCATGCACATACCAAGACACAGTTTTTCACCACAACTTCCCCGTATAAACTGTACGGGCCGACACAATTAATTATTATCCGACCCCGTTGGCACATTTTTAGTATGGAATCTTCATCCCCAACATCTGCTACAATCACTTCGACTCCATCCAGATTTTTTTCGACATATTTCGATACCTGCTTCAAAGCTTCTTTTGTCTTTTTCTCACTTCTACCAGCGACACCCCAAGTCAGATCAGGATTTTCTTTGTCAATCGTTTGGATGAGATTTTCTACTACATATGCTCCGGTGTAGCCAGTAGCCCCAAAGACAATTATATCAAGCCGACTTTCGCTGGCCATTTGTAACTATAAATCCTTTAAACGATCTTTTACTTGATTTGAGAGAAAAAGTGAACTTTCAGCTTCTTGAACTGTTCAGATAATAAGTTGCTGATGTTACAAAAACACCAAAATTGAAACTTTTCATATGATTAGTTCGGTATCTTTGATTGATTACACTTATCATTTATGTTGCAACAGTGCCGAGTGTATTGTAAGTTACGGCTCATTGATTCAAACGCTTGTGGCACCTGTACAGTTCGAAGACGGATTTCAAAACCGCTTAACGTGCATGAAGGTATAGCGATATACCGGTATCCTGGATACAGGTAAGGAATTTGGAAACAAATTGGTAACCGAGAAAGACTTTCGCTGAAGGTGACATATTTTCATTACAAAATGAAGAAAATCTGAAATTTTATATTTTTCGCAGAAGGAAGTGTATCACCAGGAAGTGAGTTATGTACTCTGCTGAAATATATCTTCCGGTGATTTATGTGTTACTTCTGCTTTTATTAGTGTATTCAATGGGATGTAATGTAATAGTCCACGGTGTCGAAAGAACATACTTATCAACTAGTGAACTTGCAACTAATACGCAACTCTAATTACCAAGTGAAAGAAGAAATTAAGTTGACAAGGCTCAAAAAAATCGTTGTTTTTTTTAATTCAATGGCCGAGAGAGAAAACAGAATAAAAGGCTGTTTCGACCTCAGGTGCCAGATGTGAGAAGACTTTGACAAGACAAGACGGAGAAATTTCACGCTCTGTAAAATTTTGCAATATTTTCGAAAATTGAACGAAATGAATGGACAGAATCAAACTACAACCGATTTCTTTTGATGATACAATCCCCCCACCACTGGAAATTGAAATACTGAACTGCAAGAAACGCACTGGCAATATGTTTGAGAATGTTTGGAATCTTGTGGTCAAGCTGAATGGTCACTATTGTTTTGAAGAATCTATCAAATGAACCTCTGCTATGGCCTTCCTGGTGTTGTCACCCATTATTCCAAGTTTGTATACGACTAATATAGTCATTGAACCCAACACAACGGAAGGTGAATCTCAAATTGAGATCTTATAAAATTGTAATTGTAATACGAACAGTCAACAGATTACAGAAGGTAACGTGAATCTCTCAGAGCGATCGGAAATTTGTAACAACACAAACAAAAGACAAATGGTGAATCTCCCATGGAGATCGGAATTACCAATAACCAATTTCTATGTTGCAGTTAGCGTAGTTAGTCGAACTGTACGCCAATTGAGGGTCAGCTCCTTGTGTGATTGTCCTTTACCACTTACCTGGTTGGCCTAGCGTAATCTAGGAAGCATAGTGATTGAAATACATCGCTCGCTGGGTACAGTGAAGTCGGAGTTGGATGTGCGAGATGTGGTCCTAGACAAGGTATTCTTATATCGACGCCTGGATCCGTTGCCAAATTGCCACTCAAATTGATTTTGACCTTTCAGAATCATCTGTTGGAACAAATGAAGTAGAAGACTTCACGTCGAACAAAACGAAATACTTGAAACAAATGAAGTATCAGATTCACCGAATGTAATCGCAATGTGCCTGCTGTTTCTGAGGGGCGTTGCTT
>JANTFA010099003.1:0-14108 GCA_026413405.1 Phytosciara flavipes | reverse complement strand
AATAAATCTTCCTCGCTTCCACTCTGCAGAGTTGGACCAGTTATTTCTGAGTCAGGAACATATTCAAAAGCTAGAAAATGGAAAGGCGAATTGAGTTTACTTCAAATTTCATATTCGTTTTTATACAATAGACACGGCCGGGTTATATTTTTTTAAGACATCCGTTTTGAAAACATTGTTTTTTTAACTCACAGATACTAATCTTCGTTAGCTACTACTAAAAGGAAATGTGTTGGGTTTAATGTACTGATAGTTTCTACAGGATATTGTTATTGGAAGCCGGGGTATCAGAGCAATGTTTTGGTTCAATTGTTTCGTTTGTCAAGAGTGCGAAACAATTGGAAATTTTGAAGTATTATTCTAGGAAAAAGAAAATAGAGTGGAGAAACACAAGCCAGTACGGATGCCCTGTGCACCTTTTGATTATTTTTCGACGATGTGAGTCAATAGTAGTTTACATTAGATGGCGCGAAAGTAAGTCATTACATGAGGAAACCATTTTGTGATAAAAGCCAAGTCACAAGTGTCTTTGAGCGAAAAGCTCAAGCACACAAGTGAATTTTCTTTCGTCACAAAATTGTTTTCGAATTATTAAATTACGTAACAGCATCCAATGTAGTCTAGTTTACTGCCTGTCACACACAAAAGTTGAATTTCACATAACAAGACATGAGAAATGAACCAAAAATGTTCCAACATGTAATGGATCATTTCCGCAGGGGGTATATTGTTGTGTAATGTTCAACTTTCGCATGGCGCAGGCAGTAAAGTATTTAGGCTGGGATAGCACTGCTATCATAGCAGTCGTTTCTTTAGTTCGCAGTTTCAATAATCCGTATGCGCAGAGACAGAATTGTCTTTCTGCACATGCGCAACATGAAAATGAAGACGTAAAAGGGTGACTGCGATTCGATCGTTATTGTTGTGCCATACAGCCTATTCGTCCAGTTCGGGCCACAGAAAACATCTTCGTTTCATAGGAGATCCTCAGTCATATTCTGTCAAGTCTGTGTCGTTCTAATTTTGTAAAAGTAGCTGCAAAGACGACCAGCTAACCAACATCGAGTTGGTTGGATTTGTTTGTCGCTTTTTGAAGAGAATGGTATAAAACCCAAGGGAATGATACCGAAAAACCCTTTTATCTACAATTTACATTTGGAGATCATCCATCATAAATCCCATCCTCTTTGAAGGGGAAGAGGATGCGATGAAAGTGTGACTTGCGTCTTACAATGTATAGAAAAAGTGCGGAGAAGGGTCTGAAAATCTGTAAAAAGTTAAGACAGGATTTATGAATGGTACTTCATTCCGGTACCGGGCTTCAAAATCAGTCGAATCTTATTTTATTGGAGCAAGCTGAACACGGGGGACTCATTCATAAAGCATTATGTGTAGCAAAACAGCGCGTCAAATCGATAAAAGCAATATTTGTGTCAGACTGTACCTTCAACCGATACCGTCACTTTATTTATGGCTTCACCGATTTTATTCGTGGCATAGCAAGTATACTCTCCAGCGTCTTCGGGAAATACTTCCGAAATGGTCAACGAGCATAACCCATTCGCTTCCTGTGAGATTGTTGTTCCTTTGCTTTCGAGCAGCGGCTGTTCATTGCGGAACCATAAAATCTTCGGCGTTGGATTGGCAATGACTTTGCATGTCAAATTCAGTGGTTCACCGTCCATCAACTGAACCGGTTTCAATTTCTCAACAAACCGTGGCGAAATGAATTCGCTAACTTCTTCGAGTTGCGGTTCCTCTACTATTTTAACACTGGCTGTGGATGTTACTGAACCAGCAACGTTTTCGGCACGGCACATGTAAACGCCAGTATGGGCTTTTTGGAACGATTCAATAATCAAAATCGATTTGTTTTCTTTGGCTACAACTCTTGTGTCAGCTGAATTTGTCACCGCTGTTGAATTGACAAACCATTGGAACGATGAGGTGGGGAAAGATTCTACAGTAGCTTCCATGATCACGACATCATTTTCTAGGACAGTTTTTGGTGACAGTGGCTGAATAAAACGCGGTGCTCGAAGTTCATCGGCCTCTTGGCTATCGGACACAACCACTGACCCGGAGGATCTAGCTTCACCGGCTTTATTGATAGCGACAATTTCATATTTTCCGGCTCTCTTGCGAGTCATATTCTTGATCGTAACCATACTGATACTCTTGTTTGTGGCAATAGTTACGTCGTCATCAATAATCAATTCTTTGCCATTTTTAAGCCATGCAATCTCAGGCTCAGGTGTACCAGTAAAACTGGACTTGAGAACTAATGTCGATCCAGTTCTTATTATTTGAGCCTCTAACGGCGTCACTCTCGGTGATCGCAGTATTTCCGGTTTTTCATGTGTCTTCGGTTGATTGTCCTCAACCAATAATTGAGCCTTACCGACAGCCCGACCAAACTCATTTACAGCCTTAACGGTGTATGTAGCCGTTTCATTTGGTATTGGCTCATAAATGACTAATGCAGCGTCGCCAGTTTGTTCGTCGAAAAATTGTTGACACGTTTCTGTCGGCACAACAATCTCATCACCTTTGTACCATTCTACTTGCGGCATTGGTTTTCCATCGATGCGACATGTTATCGTTGCTTTATTCTCCTCCGTGGTATATTCGATTTTCATTGGATTAACAAATGACGGCGGTATGCCTTCTTCTTCTTTTTCTACAAAATGTGTGAAGAGGAGAGCAGGTTTTGAAGTGAGAAATGTTTTGGTTTGAAAAAGAAAATGTTTAAATTGATGTGTGGCATGTAAAGGGCTTACGGAACATGTGGTATACTGGTTTTCATGCATTTTCATTTAAACAGTTAAAAAATCATCACACAAAATACAAAAAAAATATGACAAAAAAAAACTCCCAACGAATTTAAAAAATCGCGGGAGAAAAATGAGATATATCAGCTTGTTGTACGCTTGTTTGTTTACATATTCGAATCATAACAGAAAAATATTTTTTTCATTTAACACGAGCTAGATTACAATATGGGAAATGTGGAAAATAATTTACGTCGACATCTGAAGTCATTTTCAATGTCATAATGCCAAAATATGAAAATGTTTCTCTGATGAGGTACCATTTCCAACAATAAAATGTAGAGGCAATGATCGTTTGGATGGTTTATTTATAATAAAACATAAAATTTTCTATTCAAAACAATACGAGAGCGCTTGATTTATGGATTTTTATATTTAGATTCATAGTAAATTGCGTGTCGTCTATTGAACCGTATACAACGGAAGGGAAGTCTAATTCCAGAAATATAGGAAAAAAAAGTTTGATGTGAAGGCCAGGCTTTTGTTTCTATCAAAGAAATTTAAGTCATTTACAGATAAAACTGAAAAAAAGGTTTTTGATATCCTGGAAAGATAGTCCTGATATCCTGCCGGATTGATACGGTCAGAGAAACATAAATTCCAACATATTGAGCTCTTACAATTCAATTGACTTTATCTATTCAACATGCGATATAGTCGTTACAAAACATATGCGAACATAAATGTCTTAACATTGACAATGCATGTGAAATGAAGTGGACTGTAATCGTTGAGTATGTTGAAACTCATTTTTCCCATACACTGTAACATCAAAAAAAAAGATTTTTTCCTATTCTAAAATTGATATCCACAAAAATATTTTGATAATCTAATAAGGATGCGATGAGCGAAGGGTGAAATACTCCCAAAAAATCTCCCAATCCAAAAGAAATCCCAGGAAATTCCAATAATTCTCAGAAGTGATTCATCCCTCGGCGATCAGCAGTAGCCATGAAAATTTCTAGACATACAGACTAACGTAGGAATAACAGAAATTAAAAAGTAATCCTTTGACAACGTCTCAGCTGTTTTAATTGAATTCAATTTTAAAATTACTGTTCACTTTATTTATTCGTTTCCACATTTTAATAATGAATGGTTCTACTCATGAAATGATCTGCTCAGAGCCTAAAAGCCTTCCGAATTTCACCACTAAGTAAAAGAAAAAGATTCGATTACGTTTTAGAAGCTTGTAAATCATCATACCAGAACTCGAAATAAGAATGGAATGTCATATTTCGTTTAAAAAACAACCTTTTCACGAAAACTAAATTTTTCGACTTTGTATCTCCTGTTTTGTAAGTAACTATTTCAAAGATATGAAATTAGCATTTCTGCGACACCAAGTAATTTATACAACCGAGTAATATGACAGTTTACGTTATGGATGCTGCGAAAGTAATGCATTACATGAGGGAACCCTTTTGTGATAAAAGCAAACTCATTAGTGTGTTTTTGAGCAACAAGTTCCAGTAACTCTATTTTTGAAAAATGTAGGAGTTCCATATCCGTGCCGAAGACGATATGTCCAACTGTACTTGTCGAAAAACCAGTTTTACCGAAGCAAGTTGCTCAAAACACACTTCGTATTAGCTTTTATCGCAAAATGGTTTCCGAATTGACGAATTACGTAGCAGCATCCCATGTAAGCTGACTTACTGCTTGTCACATGCGAAAGTTGAATTTCACTTAAAAATTCATGAGAAATGAACCGGAAATGTTTAGTCATGTAATGGATCCCTTTCGCAGGGGGCAAATTGCTATGTAATGTTCAACTTTCGCTTGGGCCAGAGTATAAAATGCTTTTTTCAACTCAATCACAAAACGTAAAACTTTCTTCGTGTTTATTGAAGAAAAAACGTTTTATGCAACTCGGTGATAAAACATTATTTAGGCACACGATGTGTATTCTCCCATTTTCCCTTGGCCTCGTGTGAGAAAGCTTCTATCACTCGGTTGCATAAATTACTATTCTGCAAACGGTTTGAGAGTGGGATTTTTCTACACTGGTTTTTCATTTCCGCACTCTTTTGGTCAGTTTACTTGAAAATTAATTCGAAATATTCATCAGAATAAAAATCATTCAATCTTCACTGGATTGAAACCTCGGTACTCTAGTATGAGCCACGCAAGCTCTGATCCTGATGTATTGACTATTCGGTCCGACTACTTGAATGTGTAAGCTTAATGTAGAGTACAAAATGAGTAGATTCAAAGCACTGGATATGGTAGACTACTTGATCCAATGCGTTTATTGTAACACTCGAATTGCAGAAAATAAGGAAAATTTGGAGCAGTGCAGAAAACATCAATATTTCGAAATTGCGTTTTACTTTTGGTAAATCACTTGCCAGGTTATCAAAATTCTTCTTTTTGTATTATCGAAAAATAAATTTTCGCAAAAACAAATTTTTCTCAGCTTTACTAAACAAAATCAAATCACAAAACCCATAAATCCAGGCCAACCAAATTTAGAATCGTTCCCAGGGACCATTTGAATCAATGTTGTTTGGGCAAATTTATTACCAAGCAATTATTCATGCATCACACGAAATTGTATCATCCAATTCGCAACCCAAAACAAATTTGTAATTAATGTTTTCGGTTGAGTAACAAGATGCCAAAATGAACATTTTCTCGACATTTTTCTCTACAACTTTATCGAAAATTGCTTGGATATGCACCGTTATATTGGTCATCAAAAACTCTGTGTCGAATGTGTATGAATATGAGGTGGAATTGTTTGGCATGACCATAAAAATTAACACAATTTTCTAAATTTAATAATTAAATTGAAAGTCTCGTTCGATATATGTATGCAAACAAGCCAGTAAACATTTTATATTGTGCGGTTTAATGTGCAGGAACCACTTTCCTCTCATTTCAAAAAACAAAATCAGCAAAACAAAACCCTGGTTGGATCACTTGAATTCAAATATAAATATGAAACTTACCCAATGCTAGATTTGTCCGCGAAGTTGCTACTCCAGCTTCATTCTTTGCTTGGCAAATGTAGATTCCTACGTCCTGTGGTGTTACACGAGCAATTTCCAATGTGGCCACTTTCTCGACCACATCCATTATGTATTTCTCTGATGCAAACAGTTCGTGATCGTTGAAATACCATTTGATAATTGGGTATGGAGCACCATCGATTTTGCATTGCAGAATGGTTGGCGCGTTCGGTTCACAAATCGCCGGCTGCAATTTCTTAATAAAGCGTGGTGGTTTTATCACAGCCGGTTTTGTTTTAACAAGTTTCTTCTCTGGCAATGTCACATTGGCGACCGTTTCGTCAATCTCTTTGATGATCTGATCTTCGATGACTTCCTCTTCAGCAACTTTATCGATAACCTCTTGCACTCTCTTCTGTGTAATTAATTCGAGTTCAGGCAATGGTTGACTGTCGTCGATGTGAATGCGTCTCTTATTCTTCTTGATTATGTTCGATGTCATTTTCACTGCCATATCCTTCTTGAAATCATCGTCATATTCAAGTTCTTCTATTTCTTCCTCATCTTCATGTGTTACAGGTTTGACTTCGCCCTGTTTAAGTTGAATGCTAGTCTGTGATTCCTCGATGAGAGTTTCGTCATCGATTTGTTCGGCTTCATATGTTTGTAGTTCGTCGTTAAATGCAACCGATTTCTGTTTCTTTACCTTTATCTTTTTGATTATTTTCTTCTTCTTCACTTCAACCTTTTCAACTGTAGCCGATTGAGTGTCGTCAGGCTCTTCCACAACTTCAGCTTCTTCAACAGGAACCTCTTCATCTGGAATTTCTTCAACATTTTCCTGTGGAGTGTCCAACTTAATCACTTTAACTTTCTTCTTTTCCACTACTTCCTCCGTTTCCTTCACTTCTTTCAAGACGAATTGCTTAACTGGTTCCGTTTCTGCAACAGTTTCAGTAACCTCGTCGGGAACAATGGTTTCAGTTAATTTACCAACGGGTATGTCTTCATCAGGAATCTCTTCAACAGATTCCGATTCCGTGTGCTTAAGTTTCTTCTTCTTCGATATTTTCTTCTTAGGCTTGACACTCTTTTGATGTGGTTGCTCGAGAATTTCCTCTTCTTCGATTTCTTCGTCCTGAACCTCTTCTACGGGTTCTTCTGGTTCAACGACTTCTTCTTGTTCTACAGGTTTCTGTTTCTTGCCACGTCTCCAATGAACGCCTTCAGCTGGTTGTTCTGGCTCTATTTCTTTTGGTTCACTTTCGACACGCTCCGGTTGAACTTCCTCCACTTCTTGCTGTTGAGGAACCGCTTGTTTCCTAGGTATCGGCTTCAACTGAACCTTTTCGACTGCTTCCGGTTCTTTCGGTTTTTGTTTCTTTCCTCTCAACCATGGCACAGCTTTCTCAGCCTCTTGTGGAACTTCTGGTTCTGTAGGTTCGACTGCTTCCGGTTCTTTCGGTTTTTGTTTCTTTCCTCTCAACCATGGCACAGCTTTCTCAGCCTCTTGAGGAACTTCTGGTTCTGTTGGTTCGACTGCTTCCGGTTCTTTCGGTTTTTGTTTCTTTCCTCTCAACCATGGAACTGCTTTCTCAGCCTCTTGAGGAACTTCTGGTTCTGCAGGTTGAATAACTTCCTGGGGCTGTTGTGGTTTTTTACCCCTTCTCCATGCGACTGGCGTTTCTTCCAATTGCTCAACGTCTTCGGTAGGTTCGACCGTTAAAATATTTTCGTCTTCAACATGCGATTTCACGGGTTCGGGTTTTTTCGGTCCTCGTCGCCATGCAACCGGCTGTTCAATAATTGGTTCTTCGTAAACAACATTATCCGGTTCATCAAGATTCAACATCGTAGAATCCTCAACGTATGATAAGGTCGGTTCTTCAGGTCTCTTTGGTCCTCGTCGCCATGCTACTGCCTGTTCAATCAGTTCATCTTTTTGAACAATATTCATTGATTGATCAACATTCAACATTGTGGTATCCTCAACGTACGATAAAGTGGGTTCCTCTGGTTTCTTTGGTCCACGTCGCCATGCTACTGGTTGCTCAACGTATTGCTCATTTTGAATAATGTTCATCGATTGATCAACATCCAACAATGTTGTGTCTTCAATGTAGGACAAAGTACTTTCTTCCGGTTTCTTTGGTCCTCGTCTCCATGCCACAGGTTGCTCAACGTATTGCTCATTTTCAATAACACTCATCGATTGATCAACATTTATCATTGTTGAATCTTCAATGTGCGACGCAGTTCCACCTTGTGGTCGACCACCTCGTCGCCAAGCAAGCGGTTGTTCATGGGGCATTGGTACCATGTGTTTAGTGTGAACTTCTAAGTTCTGGTCCAATTTTAGTAAGAATGACTCTTCGGTGTGTGAAACAGCTAGACGACTATTATCTACTGTCCTCCTGCGTCCACGCTCCCAAGGTACTGCCACTTCATGTTGCTCAATTTGTCGTAAATCAATTTGCTCTTGCCTGTTCCTTTGCATAACCTTTGTGTCTTCAATGCTGGATAGACTATCTTTGAAGACGATCAGTTCACCTTCATCTCGTTGCAATTTTTGGTCTTTTATTTCAGCCCGGGCGTTCGTGTCCTTTTTAACCAAATCATCAATTTGTCTGGTTAGTTCGAGAATTGAAATTTCTTCGACCTTCTTCAACTGTTGCAATTTATTGTCGTCAATCTCTCCCGAAATCAAACTTTCCTGAATCTCTTCCAAGATGTTGGTTATATTGGCGGTTTCAAAGTACTTCTGCACACATTTCAAGTCGATCTTTTGCAATTGTTCGCGAATAATTTCTCGTCGTTCGATTTGACTAGCTTTGAGGAACACCTTTTCTAATTGCTGGTGTTCGATGATTTTTCGTTTGATTTGGGCTTTTTTCAGGCAAATCACTTCTTCTATCCATGGTCGTATCGGTTCTCGATATTTTCCATACAAAAGTGTTTCTTGTTTAGGTACGGATCGATCGCGTCGCTGTCGCAACCATGGATAATCTTCGATATTTCGTTCTTTAGGCTGCAAGCTGCGGCTACGGATTTTTGATGGTTTCGGCCGACGCCAGGGTAACGTTTCATCGCCCCTTGGCATGACATCACCATCGGTTGGTTGTTGGCCGCCTTGGTAATACTGTTGTCCTCCAAATTGGTTTTGTTGTTGTTGTTGTTGTTGGAACATATTCTGTTGTTGTTGTTGTAGAAAACTCGGTTGGAATTGTTGTTGTTCATCGGTGTAATAGACCTGTAAGTGTTGTGTAGACTTCTTTCGTCCTGAAATTAAAATTCAACATTTCATTTTTTGTATTCATTTTACCTTCACTCACATTCAAATAACTGGTCTAAATTTGCTCTATGGTGGAAGTAGCATGTAAGTATGTAAGCGTGTAGTAAAAGTTTTTCAGATTGGCATCGATTCAAAAATTATAACGTCGAATTGAACTTGATTTAATCTACCTGTAGTCAGGTGATATGTTTACAAGAACAGTGAAAAACATATTAAATCGACATCGGTTCTGACTTTCATCTGCTAAAAATTTAAAATTAGGATCCCAGTCATAATGTAATGAACTATCTGCAGCTATTAATTCACACCTCATCTGGTTCGTAATTGGTTGACTAAACTCATTTTCTCACCTTGATTTTTCATCTAAGTTCTATTTTTGGATTCTTTTTTCAGCATTACTAATGTGTTTGATGCATGAAATTAATAATAAAATCTGACTTCTGAAATGCTTTCGATTCGCTTCAGTTTTTCCTAAAGATAGACTGGTTAACATAGCCACGAATTGACAGCCGCAAGTGCGCCTTAGAATTTGAATTTCTTGGTGAACAAGGGGAAGGAATAAATGAACCAAAAAATGAGTCTTAACGCTCCCCTAAATACGAAAATGGAGTCAATTTGAAGCAGGGCGGTAAACTGTTGAGAATTCAGCGCAATCTACCGTTTTACAGACAAACGGTGACACACCACTTATGATGCACAAATGTGACCTGTCACAAATGTGACATGCTTTGTGCATGGTGAATTTTCTATACTCACCACTGCTCAATTTCGTTGACATGGTGAGTTTACATGTAAAAAAATTCACCAAATCGTCACCTAGATTGGTGAGTTTTTTATATGAAAATCCACCACATTATCATCAAATGTGGTGTGTCGATCGATTATCTGAGTGTCGCTCGCTACCAACGCTATACACGTAGGAGGTCTTGCCAAACAGTTGATCGGCTGCCATACCACTTTTCATGTGAAAATTTCACCACGCCATATAAACTCGGCTGTGGTGAGTTTCTTTGTATACGGAAGATGTGACAGCATTTACCTGAGAAAATGGCGGATAGCATAACCTCCTTAGTGTAGAGCCTCGCTCGCTACCTCCCCACTCGCACTTTTGGCGAATGATTTGATTCAATGAGTTTATGTAAAATTTTAACAAATTCACAAAAATGGAACGAAACGTGTCAAGTATACTAGGACGTTCCGGAATAAGAAAATTCAGATTCTGGTTTCGTGTTGCTGTAAATTTTGTGGTTGAAAGATTTTCTAAAACTAAATTTACGCGTGAAACCTGCTTCTGTGATTTCTTGTCCTAGAATGTTTCATTACCAGTCAGTCACGTTTTGATTTCTTAGTTCCGTTTTTCAAGAACATAATTTGATTAAATCAGTGCTTGGTTCTATAAGAGCCGTTCATGGATGACGTCATACTATTCTAGACACTTTCCGAACCCTCTTCCTTCCTCGTCAAGCAAAAAGAGTCAAAAACAACCCAAATTGATGAACCCATTCACGTTTTCTTGAACCTCCCTTTTGTCTAACAACTTTTTTAATGGAAAATTGACAATACGGCTTTCCTAGCCTTAAGGTAGGATTTGTAAAATAGAACGAGAGAGATAAAGCTGTTGAGAGAGAAAGAAGGAGTAGTTGGCTTGTAATTCCAATCAAGGAGCTATAAGGCCTATAAGCTTTAGTTGTCCTGTAGTCTGAATAATTCTTCTTACTATCTAATGGGGACTTCGTCGCTCATTTTTGGCTAAAGCAGAGAAAATGGTGTTCCTAACTTATGCTACGAATTCAATTCTAGTCCAGAACTAGGAAGAATACTATTCGGTCTTGCCGCTGGCTATTTGTCCTACCAAATTTATTGTGCTCTGCTGACATCCTTATAGCGTGACATGAAATTGTACGCAATTCCATCGTAGATCTTTCAGTTTCATCTCAAAAGTAGCAAAACTTTTGTAAATTTCATGAGATAAACTTAACAGACTGCATGACTAGCCTACGTACACTTCTCTCGTCTAATGTTTTTACAGAGAAAGATTTGTGAAAATTATTTTCTCAAATTTTTATTTAATCATCGCAGAGCTGTGAATATGTAAACTATTGAACGGCTAATTAAAATTCTGTACATTGCCATTCCAACCGGTTTTATGTACTCTTGAAAGAACCGAGATATTGAAAGAAAGAAAACATTCAGTCGATCACTACTGACCGGATAGTAGTTTGAGGAGCAATAAAATTTCGTAATGTTGTGTCGTTAGAGTGTGTGTGTGTATACGTTCCTCGAAACTATAAGATTCCGAACCAACAGAAACAGAAACAAATCTTTTTTTATTACTTCAACAATTAGCCAAACATCAGCAAACCAGACTACAATAAATCAGTCAAAGCGAAAAGCTCTACGTTATGCTGTATGAATGTATAACGTGGTACAATTTTTGTATTTAAATGAGCAGGAGAAGTAAAGTTTTTATTTTCAGCTAAAGTTAAAAATGGATGAATATCATAGAGACTCTGAAAATAAATCTATTTTTTCTCGAAAATTACGTCATTCAACCGTGAAAAAGATTCGGCGTCATGAATCATCACCCTGACTGTTCAAAGAAAATGAAAAAGAACATTCATCTAGAATATACAACACACAAAATGAATATTATTTATGTGCCAAAATTATACATAAATATCAGCCAGCCAGCAAACTTTTATTTTCCCTCTCCTTGCTTGTAGCCAATGAGCAAATTAATTTATTAAAAATATAATTCTCAAAGAGTGACCACAACGGCGAGTTTTTATATAGGTGAACAAGTACACTATGATGGCTGGTGATAAAAATGATGATGATGACGCCGACGACGGCGTACGTTCCACAACGAGAAAACATAATATTGTGTTATTCACTAAGTCATCGGTGGCAAAGTGTTTTCAGTTTTTATTTTCATAGAAACGTTTAAAAATAGATTGGAAATTCATCGACTAAATTGAGGTACTATACAGCGCACGATAATTATACACTTAAGTGTGTGTTTTTTGTGTGGAGAGGAGTCAGGTCAGTGGGATTATGATATTATACAACAAGAAAAGAGACTTTGCTTCTTTTTTTATTTTCGGACAGAAAAGAAAGAAAGAAAGAACACAGGGAGGTCCCGTAAGAATAGTGTGTGACATAAACTATCGAGTTCATACATTTCGAAACTAATCTGCAACACTGCATTTTTGAATCATTCTGAAAGTCCCTGTGGAATCAGGTGAAAGTTACTCGAAATATGGAGCAAAAACTATCGGTCACCTTAGGTCAAAAGATTCTATCGCTTCGAGGTTTTCACTGTCTTTCAAACAAAAAAAAGTTTACGAAATTCTGATGAAATTTACTCGATATAGCCAGAAAACACTAAAATCGAAAATAGCGGCTGGCGGCCATTTTTTTAGGTCACTAAAAACAGTTCTACCGCTTTACGGTCGTCATTAATTCTCAAACAAAAAAATTCATGAAAATCGTATGAAAACTTGAGATCGACAAAAAACTCTACTTCCACCGCACGCCGAGTGGCTCGACTTAGACTCACCCTATGGGAGCTAACTCTCAAACCGGTGATCCGATTTTGACAATTCACGCCGTAAGGGTGCCACATATTCAAAATGCAAAGTATGTCTAGTCTTTCTAACGCAGCGTTAAATCGTCCTTTTCAAACAAGAATGCGTCGAAATAAATTTTTTGGTTCACTTTTTCATCTGACTGGTTCGCTAAAAATTCAAATTTTGGGCTCACTTACGGCGTCAATTTGTTGATTTCCAGTTTGATGTAGTCATTTTCAACTTTGTACGAGCATTAGTACCGGTGATATATACGAGAACCATGCCTAGCCTAGACCTCAAAAATAGCACTAATTCGACCAAATCTCTGGGTCGGCTCGAGCAATTTTGCTCATCTTCGAACTTCAAATGTCATTTGTGAATACAAATCGAGTGAAAAACGTCCCATCGAAATCTGTTTCGTTTTACTCAAATTATCCTCTTTACAGACGGACTCAGACAATAGAAAGATTTGGCATCTAGGTGTGACCACATAAGGTTTACTCTTACTCAGGGATTCGAATTCAACGGTATACAAATGTAACAGTGAAATCATATACGACCCTCTCGTACTCCGTACGAGTCAAAAAATTAATAGTTGAGTTGTTTTTAATTGGCACTGAGAGCAGGGGCATATGGCTAATTCATCACACTTTGCACAAGCAAAATATCCACGTTTGTTTGTATTATCGTTTGAAATTTTATCTTAATTGGTTTATACGTATACACATATTCGTGCGCCGATGTGCGGATAAAATGAGCCACCGTTCTTTTTTCGTTCGAATGACAGAGATAGAGAATAATATTAACTATGAATGCATTGCGGCGTCGCGACGGTGTATACGGTCGTTTGGAATACACACAATAAGAAATTGTGAATCTAAGACGGTTTCAGTCGTTTACCTGGCTTCGAAGTGTGAATACTTAAAAAATAATAATTGGGGAGGAGAATTTTGGCGCTGTTATTTGAAATTTTTGGGTTTTTCGTTTAATATTTAATCAAATTCTGTTTGAATTTGAAACAACACTGTGAAGGGGTTTTAGATTCTCGTCCATTAGGAGAACACGAAAATGTTTAATTAAATTAGCTACTGGACAATGTGAGTTAATGAAATGGAAGTTTTTGGTTTGTTTCATTTTTGATATTTTTTTTTGATCGGCTGCAAAATTAGTGATGAACAAGAGGTGGCTTCAAAACATTTATAGATCAAATAGAATAAACAACAAAACACAACAGTTTTCGTTAAGTAAATATGTCAATGTTATTCAATAATTCAATAAATTTCTTCATTTTTTGTTCAAATAAATATTACAGAAAAGAGAAAAAAAACATTTCTAATTAAAACTCATTTCTTTACAAGCTAAAACGATGAAAAACATAAAAAGAAAAAACATAAAAAACAATGTGTGGTGGTGAAGATTTTTTAAAATTAAAAAATTCTGATGGAAAATGAGTGCATAAGTT
>JANTFA010098892.1:0-14109 GCA_026413405.1 Phytosciara flavipes | reverse complement strand
TTTCTATCTTTCATTGTTTCATTCATCCTCTTACTCATCTATTAAAAGCTCCGTATCAAGTTTGGAACCCTTCTGTACAATATACAACCTACAAAATGTTATGCTGAAAAGTGTGTATCTCAGTAATAGATGAAATATTTTGAATTTATCTACTTCGACTATAAAATATTAATTAATTAAACAGAAAACGTTCTTAGAGAATCTGAGAAGAAACTTATTTTTTCCTTCAAACACTAGGCCCCTCCTTTGGGCGGGTCGGGTCTCTTAACTGATTGATTTTCAATATGTGAAATAATTTCAACATAAAAGACATGCCTGGACGTAGGGGTAATTACTTCGAAGTGTCTTGTGTTTTACTTGATTTCCTGTGATTTATTACTAATTTTAAAGTGATTTCTGAAAACTCATTACTGGCGAAATTTGAGCAAGAGTTGATTGTTGTCAAAGACAAAATTACACTTCCTATGTAAAAATGCAGAGGAATATAAAAAGGAAGCAATTCATCAGGGAATATTAAAAAAAAAAATTCTATCACTCCGATTCTCTTCTACTCTGAATCAAAGTATTTGCTCTGAACTTCATCAATTGCACGAATCAAATTGCCATAACTTTGATAACACTACTTACTTGTTTGCCCCCCACACATAACTTTTTTTTTAACCATCCAATACTTAGCTGCTCGTACGGTGATTATTCGTGCGGTCATCTGTTATCGGCAACGACGACCAAAACAAACGATTAGTTCCACTTGTCTTCATTTTATAGAAAAATTTACGTTGCAACAAACGAAGTAGTAGATCTCGTATGGAAGAAAACGAAAAACTTCAAACAACTGAAGTATCAGATTCAAATAAAATATAGTGATGCGTCTGCCCTTTCTGAAAAGTTAAAGATGACCGAAGCAACGATTCGAAAAACATTAAAGGCAGAGCCAACCAAATCAACAATCTCCGAAACGATAGTTGAACTATACGAAGATGAAAAGAAATATGCAGCGTTCAAGTCAAGATATAAGATTCCTAACGGTTTGAAAACATAAATGTTGAACGAGGAGAAACCATTTTGTGCAAAATATGAGTCTTCAATTTCTATACAATTTGTGCGCAAAAAATGAGTTTCTCATTTCCATACATACATAATAGTATAAGATAGATCTTCTTTGATTTGGCTAACTATCACGCCAGATTGAAAAACACCACCAGCCGCCGACAATTTGTATCGGCTTGAAAACATAAGCATATTTTGTTCCACTTAATGAAATCACAGTGCCAAAGTTTTCCAATTTGTTTGGATTACATCGTCAGGCATCCAAACTGTTAACATAATTTGTTGTTAAGAAGCAACTTCGAAATATTACGTACGCCGCCACCTCGCTGGTGTGTGAGAACTTAAAATTTGGATCTCTTCGAAGTTGTGATGATGAATCTTCTTCTTGCCTTTCTTTATTGAAAAATAAGACCATTTTAATCTCAATTACGGTCACTATGCATCTTGTACAGTCGAGAAAATTAATTTTGTATACGGAGTTTAAGTCCTACACATTTAGATCCTACACTTATTCCCACATTCAATGCATTCAGTTCATCTGAGAAAATGGAATTTTTGATTTTATGTCGTTGGCATGAGTGTCATTTAGTCGTGTCCAAGGAGTGAAACAAGTACAAGGTAGAGTCACGCAGCATGCAGTCTAGCAGTACACACTAACTTCAGCGATTAACTTGAAACTTTATGTATCAACAAAAAAGTATTGAAAAAGTTTAGAGCTAAATTAAAGTTTTTAGTACTGAGTATCAACTTCAAATAATCATCACAAAAAAAACATCAAATTTGAACTTGCGTTTCCGACAGGATTTTCAATCTTAAGAAACTACAATGGAAAATATTTCGCCAAAGCAGAATTTCAGCCAATTGCTTTTCAAGCTCTATGCGCTCAGCAAATTTTGTGTATTTCGACTCTGTAAAAACTCGTCGATGAATTTATCCGAAAAAAGTCATACTCTGATCTGCTTTTCGATTGTCAAATACTACTTTGGCGGAATAATTCTTAGTGAAGTCAGTAACGGAAGTTCTAGTTCGATATTCCATTCATCCTTAAAAGCGAAAAAGTCAAGTGCTTTTCCTAGATAACCTTCCTTTTTACCCAAAAAATCATGAAATTTTATGATTTTTTAGTTTAAAAAATTTATCGCACTAGTGAAAAAAAAGCCTTTCATACGACATTGCATGCATGCATGGGAAGGTGATGATTATGGCCCAGAATTGCGAAAAAAATATTTACCTCAGCTTTTAGAACGAAATCACCAAGCGGAGGAAGTCCAAGTAAATTCTGATTTTTTTTGGACCATTGCTGATGTTTGAAGCAGAAAAATTGAAAATTTTGAACTGGTGTTTGTTGGGTAAGTGGAAACAGAGCTCACCAGCATGAGGCGTAGCACAGAGTCACTCAAAAAATATCCATCTACCAATCCAAATCTATCCTTCGACTTAAGTTATTCGTCGATTGAAGCAAAGACTTTGGAAATCGGCAACTAGTTATTTAAGTCATCGCGATAACAATGACGATATTTATGTGTATTGACTTCGTCAATAATTGAATTACTCAAGTTATTGCGGTAACAAATTGAACGACTGTATTTAACGTTTTTTCCATATAAATCAATTGACAAAATCAAAGTCAACTTGTTCGTAATTTATGTTACGGACATTTAAGTGGTTCTTTGGTGTATACACCCTTGACTACAGTCAAAGGAATAATCATTTCCTATTCCAAGAGAAAACTTGCAAAATGACGACACACGTTTTTGACTTTTGTGTTTTTAATTAATTGAATTAAAATTTAATCTGCCGAGAAAAGGTTTGTCATGCTACTCTCGCTTTTATGATGCGAATTTATTGGTTTGTACACTTTTGTGACTACATTTTTATCACCTCTGCATGTTGAGACTGTATTATGACTTATTGAATGCGATTGATAAGAAGAATGGCCGTAATGAAATATTTTCAATCAATTTTACGATTTTCGTGAGTTTAAGTGTTCGATATAAATAATATTTCGCTTGAACGGAACATTATTTAATTTAGAAATTTTGTGCTTCTCAATTTATCGATCCACAATCCAAATGGACAAGAATTAAAAGATTTTGTGATTGAACGTTTCGTAGCTTCATTGTCACATCATCAGCATTGGCTAAAACATTAGAACAACGAAAATCACACGATAAATAAGTCAAAAATTAAAAGGTAAGAGAAAAACTGTACATGAAAACTTACAAAAACAATGAAAAACTTTCGTGTCGAAGGCAATGTGTTTACATCAGAAAACTGACACTCACAAATGAACTAGAAAGCTCGTGCGGAAAAAAACAAAAATGAACGCAAAAATCGAGCGTCTTGATTCAGGTGGATAGACCGAAGTCAATTTGGCAAGCTCTTCTTGTGTCATGGAAATGGTGTACAATCGCAGTGGCTTCCGTTAGAGATCAATCGTTAAGTTGTAGGTCTTAAGTTGAAGCGTTTAGAATGGGACTTTTAACAGGGAGTTGTTGAGCTATAGACGTAACAAAAGATAAGAAATCTCTCTACTATCGTGGACTATCGAAAAAAAGCGAACCTGACTTTCTTCAAAGTATCACCGAACCGTCTGCTTGATACACAATCTACCACTTCATACGTTTGACCATTCACTTTAATTCATCAATCCACATTCCAGTTACCTACATCGAATGCTAAAGCCAGTCAACACATTGTTCACTTCAACTTACCTTTATTTTGCTGTTGAATCAGAATAACTTTCAGTCCTTGCAGAGACTTCAAATTGATAGCTCTGCCTTGGAAATTTTGTGGCAAAATAATTTGACCTCCACCTTGAACGGTTAATACCACTCGCTGTTGTCCCGTTGAGGCGACTGTTTGCGGTGCTTTAAAGGCGGTTTATAAATGAAAAGAAAATTAAATTCTCCACTCCGGTTTGGTATTGTTCATGAACATGTTTTCATGGTATTACAACCTAATCTACTACTCCCCTTGTTGCATTTTGTTTTTTTTAATGATACAAAATTTGCCTATCTCTTCATTGGTATCTGCTCAACCCGATAGTACTAAACGGAACATAAAGATACCAGATCTCTTTGTATCTCCAAATTTTAAATTTTTGCTTCTTTAGTCGGAGGACATGGGTTTTCTAGCATATTCTTACCTGGCCGTCTTGTAAAATAGTAATTTCCACACACCCGTCTCCACAACTTCATTTTCATTGTTTGTTTTGTCACTGACTTAATCACTTATTCAGAAGCGATATTATTTTAAGACAAATGTGTTGATGCTGTTAATTAAAATTTTTTTTCCCGTTCAAATGTAAGGAAAAGTAAATGTTAGTGCCACTGATTCACTCAAAAATGTTCAGCTATTTATATTCCACCCCTCATTTCCTGCATATTGCGCAAATATGAAAATACAACAAGTGATTTCAGTTTAATCATCAAAGTATCTAACAAAATATCACCTGCTGCCAGAGTATACCCACATCAGCTATTTATATGAATTCTCCAATTAATTCCTCTTTCATTCACAATGTCTTTACGTTGCAAAATGACAAAATTACATAAATCCATTGTTCTAATTTGAATGGAAATGCTAATAAATTTATTAAATCAGCGAACAAGAACGTGAACTTTGCATAAAGTATAACCGAACATACATTAAAGTATGTCAACCAATTTACATTCGGAATCAACCTTAAACGACTGTACGCTGAATAACATCCTCAACATCGGATTACAATGTGTCTTACCCTACCAAAAATCAGAATTGCGTTGTAAAGAGTGTTTTGTGTATAGGGTTGAAAATGGGATGTGATCCTGCATGTTATATGTGTCGTGTCATGTACATGTTTTTAAAGTTTTGGGAAGTCTATTTAATATTTATTTAGCTTTCTGCTTTCAATGATTTTATACTTTACCGAAATGAATTTCACCCCCGGAAAATCGCTTGAAATTCATCACATGTTTACGATCTCAATGTTTTTTCTTAAACAGACGCATTACAAAAGGTGACATAGCTTCCAATGGATGTGTGGGGTACAACAAAGAATTTAATAAATGGTAAGTTAAGCCAGGATCACCGCTTGTGCTGCAAGTTTCATTTCTTGCTTATTTTTCAAACGTTCACAGACGTCATTGATATTATCAATATGTTTATTGGATCTGTTACTTCATTCAGCTCGTCGGCTATCGATAACAGATGATAGCCGTCCATAGGAATTTTTAGTTTGAGTTTTGGTATGCAACTAGAAGTAAGACGTCTGTAAACTTGCATACCGAATTGCTTTGGGGGAGAAAAATGCAGCGATGGAGAAATATTGTTTTCGAATCATCTAAATAATTTTCCGCACCACTGTTAAGCGTTCATATTTCCTGGTAAGCGTATTATTTGCAAACGAGAGAGCGGCATCGGCAAAGCTCCAAGTGGAAAAATATCCTTGAAGATCATGGGTTAACAGTAAGTTAAGTCAAAGGCTGCATATATGTTCCATGCAAATTAAGTGACACACAAGCTCAAAAGTGAGCATGTACGAGGCACGTTGAACATAAAAGAAACCATCATCGAAAAAATCAAAGACGAAAGAAACGATTGATTTGCTAAAGTCTGATCCCCCGATGAAAGCAATGTGGCAAGAAAGGTTCTTTCGATAGACATCTTTACAGTGAGTAAAAAGGGAACACGTGGGTACAACTAGTTGGGCAGGTCAAATGCGACAGCGACGAAAGCGATTCGGACTAACATGAGGATAGAAGGAGTAAATTGCGGATCCGAGACCTGTAACGCGATCAATGAAAAACACATACAGGCCATGAGTGGAATTAAATATTTAAACGCTGACCCTGAAAGACATAGTTACTGGAAAATCAGGAAATTTTTTGCAAAGTCCTAAAAAAAAGCGAGGAGGAAGAAGAAGAAGACTTTTAAGCGTTTATATAATATTTTACCAAAGAATTAAATTGGAAGTTTCATTGGTAGGACATGACATGCATAATTATCGAGTCGGTCGAGTCATACCTTCTTGTATGAACGAAAAACGTTCACAAGTGTTTTGTGTACATGAAACATTGAAGTTTCACATACCAACACATGCCCATGTGGGTGTTTGGTTCGAATATAAAATCACCGAGACACTTTGATATTGTTGGCTCAGTTAACCAATATTATTTGTCCTCTTGTCCTTCAAGCCTTCAAAAACATTATTAACATAAAATGTACTGGCATTGAAGTACTAGATTTGATTAATAACATACGTAGTTTTTAGGTAAAAAGGATTTGTCAACTACTTTAAAGTCTAGAAAATTCAAGTGAGAGGGGCTAAACTTGTGAAAAAATCATTTGAGTTCACATAAAATTGTATCGATGAAATAATTCAAAATATTGAAGGAATAACGTAGTCTTTCTAGAAGTATTGCATTAAGTTGCATTGACCGTAGTTTCCAGGAATTTCTTTTCAGAACTTCAACCAAAACCACTCGACTCCGCACTCCATGCCATCCCTTACAGAATTAATCTGCAAAACGTTTGAATAACGAAGTGGTTGATCTATCTTCCCTAGCTTCTCAACTAACTACATAAATGTACCGCTTTATATTAAGATGTGCTATGAACGGAATGTTTCTATATCGGACGAGACCATTTTCGGTTTTGCGCTTCTACCGTAACACACTCGAGCACCTGTATTTCCAAAATAAGAAATTGTTCCATCAAAATATAAAATGCCGAGCTTAATGCAAACACCAAAACGATTTTTTTCTTCCTACTTGTAAGCAGGTACACACAACATTTATGGAAATGAATAGAAGCAATTTTTTTTCAGTTTTACTTTCTATGATATAAGATGGATGTGTGGAATGAGGAAGCAATTCAAATGTAAATTGAATGACATGAAAATAGCTGAAAGGGAGTTGTGAAGAACAGCAAAAAAAATGAAGAATTATTCAATTTGATTAGCTTTTTTCTTGATAAATTCTTCTTTTTTGTGGTAACCGTTTACCGCATGAAAAGAACATTATGTTAGCCTGTGTAGAAAGTGAAAAGGAATTGTACAACTTAAAGCACTACATTCGTTTTACTATATACTAAGCTTTTGTGATTAGGTTTTTCTTTCAAACTGACATAAGTGCCTACTCTCTTTATCTGGAAACTGCGCATCTAATTCTGTGGGTACGTGCGGTATTAATTATTACTGGGATTATGAGATGTGAGGTAGTTGAAAACAGAGAAAGAAAACGTATGGCATAGCTTCGGAGATAGCACATAAGCGGTCTAGTAGTTCTCTTAACACTGAAATTTAGTAATTTTTCTTGGTATCGTCTCACCATCTGTAAATATTCGTCACGCTAGTGAGTATTGTCTCATCAACACATGTAACCTCAGCTTTCCGAAAACAAAACATCAACTCTTGCTGTAGTTAGTTAAATAAAGAAAATATATTTTGCACGAAGAAGGTGAAATGTGTCTTGGAGTTACAAAGCAGTTCATGGAGCTAAACATTTGTGTTTCTTAATGGGGACAAAGTCAGTCTGGGTACGTGTAATTGTTGGTTAATAAGCAAATCTACATTCGAGATCGTATTGAATAGTATTGAATATTTAATGATTTATTTCGATGAAATCGTGTTACAGCGCGTATTATATATTACACATTTGGGGGGAAATTCCGTTATCGCGGAGGAGGAAGGTTGTATCCCGCGCCGAAGGCAAGGGATACAATCCTCCTCCAAGATAAAAGGATTTCCCCCCAAAAATGTAAGATATTTTATGCACCAAAGCAAAATATCAACAAAACAAAATTTGACAGAACAATGTAACGTATGTTTTATCTCCCTAGACGCACCGCAGTGTATAAAAAATTTTGTGCATCACACGGAACGAACCACTCAGTGGTAGTCTGCATGTGAATTCTTATACGAGTAAGATTTTCGCCTTTGACTCGAACAAGCGCATACTTATTCATGTAAAAATATTTGTCTTGGCAAACGAGTACGAGTTGACGTATCAATACTACGATTGCGTTGAGTTGTGTCGGTTCATATCATGCAAATCAGTGAACATAAATTAGAGGGTACCGCCGTATCATACAAATGGAACAGTCAACAGCATACAATCTCTGACCGGTGTCGCCATCAGTTCTCTTATGGAAACAATAACGTCACTATGAAGTATTTCATAGCTACTAAATGTTGTCGTTTACTCCATTTTAGATACAAATTACCTGCATTTTTGTATGGGAATTTTTCATACGGTGGCGATACTCTCTAATATACGTTCACCGATGCAAATATCTATTTTGTACTTACTTTTGATTGGATTTTTGACGTACGCAGGCTGTTTTTCCATTCATGTATAATTGGCGGCTACTTTTATTCATATTTGAAGTTACTAGAAGGTTCAGGTTGAAGATATAGATTTTGTTTTTTTTCTTTTGGGGAAAAGAGAAGAACTAGAAGAACACGCATTAAGGACGGCTACACATCTGTTATCAATGAGAACGACAAAAAATTAATGAAATTCCCCGACTAGTTCGGTCTTATGTAGCTGACTGTATGTTCAAACAATTGAAGTACAAGATTTAAAATAATATTTTTGAAATGTTCTGATTAAAGGAATTCATAGATTCGATGAAAATGCCAGGCTAAATAAAAGTTTTGCAGATCTGTGACATTTTGGCAATATGGCTTTCTATGTCGCTCAATTTTATAATCGATGTTGATAACGGATGAGCAGACGTCCGTCGCAGGGCTCATGTTTTTGACTTTGGTGCAATTGAAGCTAATCAAAAAAAACATTATTAGGTGAAACCTCAAAAAATTCGAGATAAAGTTATCAGTTGGAACACTTGCAATCCGACCACGAACTTTCAACACAGGTACTGGAACTAATTTCAAATGGATGACCTTCCTTTTAAGATCTTGTCAATAAAATACACGCCCGTTTTCATTTGTTAATATCGAGGAACTTTATTAGCGTAACTTTGATGGGGATCACATAATAAAAGCAAAAAAAAAAAGATTTCAAAGAAAAATTCATCATTAAGGCACAAATCTGGTCTTTCAACTTATTTCTTACAGCCAACCGCTCTTCGGTTGACGTTTCACAGTAGTTACATCCTCCACTTTCCTGTAAGGCCTCAAGCACGATGGCGAACTTTGCTTATTTGCTTCGAACTCACTTGTCGTTTTCGGTTCGGACAGTCCTGTAGACTCTGGTTCTGTTCGACTATCTTTCGTTGGATTTAGTGTGGCCGCAGACAATATTAATGGTTGACTGACAGTGGTGGAAGTGGGTGGAATTGAATATTGAGTATTCGTCACATTGTCCGATTTCAAGGTATCACTTTTTTCTGAAAATGGCACAATGGACGTCGGTGGTGGCGGAGGAATCATTCCCTGATTTGTACATGACTTCATAGCAACTGGTCGAGAAATTGAAATGTCTCCCTCGTTGGGAATCGATGGTGGTCTACGTTTCTTGCTGGATTTTGTTGACGCTTCACACTCTGAAAACGTTGAGCTTATTACTAAATCAAACATCCAACGAACTGGAACACTGTACAACGATACCTTGCTGCATCATGGCGTTAATTGTTTCGGTGGTGCATTTCTTCTTTTCTTGGCTTTCGGTTAAAGTTATTTGAATCAATGGCATCGCCTGATCTGGTTGTGAAGATGCAAGATTTTCGTCAAAATTTTGACCTATTCTCTGCAGCTCTAAAGTATTTTCGGAGCTGTTGAGTGCCTCGACAGACACACATTTTTTGGTTGGAATTTCTTTGGTAATTTTAGGTGGAGATGTGGACTTCGCTTTTATTGTTATCAGGTTGCCCATTGGTCCACGCTGGACGTTCGGAGATGTTGATCGACTCAATGCCCCTTGTAATGTACTTAACGAAGCCAACGCAGCACTACCCTTTGGGCTCAAATCATCCACCTCTTCGGAAATATTTTTCAAAAGTTGCAGAAGAGTGCTGCTGTGTGGATCATAGTATTCGATAGGTGAACATGAACTAGAACGAGGGAGCGGACTGTGAGTTACTAGCCTGGAAGAAAACACAATGATTAGCACGGTGAATATAGCAGACTGCCATTGCAAATTACTTCTTCGCTTCATCTATGGCTTTCCGGAGATTCTCTTGGTTTTTGAAACTTTCACGACTATTACACCGACCAATTTGTGTGTCAACCACACCCTTCACAGCGACGCCCCACTTATGGGTATTCGTTTGATTGACAACTTCCTTTGCTACACGCTTGAAACGAGCTAGACCGCGTTCCTCTTTCTTCTCCACCACTTCCTCTTCAACATTCACTGGAGCCACATGGAAATCTTTCATCAGTCGTCTCTCCCAGACTTTCATTTTCTTAGCCAGATGAGCTGCAAACCATTTCAATGATTCAAAACTGACCGCCATAGCATTACAATGTTTATGCTTACCCTTCTCCTTTTTGTCGGCTGTGGATATGTCCATGCCATTCCGCTCAAAAATCTCCAACATTTCGTAACGCATCGCTGATATATCACTCTTAACCTCGTTGATATCATCCTCGGTGACTGTATTCTCCTCGTCTTTACGATGCATAGAGGAAACATATCGCCACACAAGTGATCGCATTACATTTGTGTAACGATTTTCGCGATCTTCCATGCGCCTCTGCAAAGCAATGAAGTGAACTACGCTGCTAAATTTACTTAGAATTGGGCAAACGTACCTTCGTTGAACCTCGGTGAAGCTTGCCGTCCTTATTCCTTTTGAACCAACGAGTGATCCACTTAATAGACGGCAACACGTTGAATGGTGGAGGCAGCGTTGCACCATCTTCGAAATAACTCATCCACAGCTTTGTTCGGGCAAACTTCCATTCAGTGTCGGACATTGACTGAAAGTGTTACATGAAATTAACTGAACAAAATCGACATAGCGCTATTCTCACATCAATCATTGCATAGGAGTTTGACATCATGGCAATCAGTAGATTCAGCAATACGATAACGTTGATGACACTGTACGATCCGAACATGAGCAGACCCCAAAATCTAGTATACGATTTGATGCCTTGCAGCTCGAAGCTCTCCAACCCAACCATACCGAAACTGGCCCAGAACAGTGATTGTGACGATTCGAAGAGACTAAAGTTTGGTTGGTAAAGTTTTTAGTCTGTCTTCTCTTTGATGACACACGACGGCATCCACTTACTTTCCAAATCTTCGCCATTTCATGCAGGCGTCATTGGTATTTTCCCAGTCTGGAAGATCGCCAGGTAGAACGTAACATTTCTTTTTCTCCAAATCGGCGAAATACCATAACAACTGGTTCAGGCCTGGGTGGTTAGAGCAAAATGTTAGTTTATTCATACGATTTTCTATGATTTTTTAGTTCGATTTCCAATAGTAATTCAGGTCACTGAACATAACTCACCGCATGCAAACGCAAATAACACCAATGAATAAATGAAGAAGAACTTAACAATATCAATGACCATTCGACCTATAAAACGACAATTCAATAAATCAATAAACTATTATTGCTCAGAGCTTTTTCTGTATGTAGGGACACGTGAGCGTTGAATGTAAGCGAATGCGGTGCCGGTGAACAGTAGGGTGAAACGCTTTTTTTTTATAAGTCTAGTTTCCTTGTTTCATCCAGCCACAAAATATTGTGGTGACACGTGAAGCTTCAGGCAATGTTTGTTGAAATTTAAAAACTTGAAATGTGGCATCAGAAATTGAAAATTTTATTTGACCGATGAATGATTTGGTTTGTTTAGTAAAATCCAGACGAAATTTTCATCCAAAAACCTGTTCGGTGACGGGGAGGACCCCAAGACTTGACTTTTTAGCAATTCAATTCAATCAGATTATAATGGAGAAGCAATAGGTTTTTAGGTCGAAACATTCGATTCACTAATGCCGAAAACGAGGATCAAAACCAGTTTTAAATTATCTAAAGCCTCACTCACCACTAAAATATTTTGTTTTTGGATGAATGCTGGAAAATTCAACTTTCAAGAACGAAAGGTCTCACCCTAGTAAACAATGTTATTGAGGCGCACATACGTACCTAAACTTATTTGAAGCGGTCCTAAATGCGGATTGATTGAAAAAAGGTGCACAATTTTCAATGCTGAGAATATATTAGCAGCCGCAAACAGTCCTTCCGCTATCAACTGAGGATCATAATCATCCCAATTTTCTCTGGGAATGTAGACTGTATCCGGATCGCGAGAAATTTCCTTGGACTGTTGAATGTAGGCAATGGTCCTAGAAAAGTAATTTTGTTTTGGTTTTCATAAATTCGATTTTGCAGGTTCATGTACTTCTGGTTCATTGTCGTTCCTATCGTTTCGAGTATGGTAGCGATTGGAAAGGTGAATCAGTAAATAGTATTTTTCGTCACTAGTGACGAAAAGTGAAATTTTTCAAGACTTGTCGTAAGCTTCTCATAGGAGGCGATACCGAACAACGTTTTTTGTGCTAAATCGATCATAGTGAGACGAAAAGCAAAAGCCTTACAACAGTTTCAGTTTTTCTCATCAATTCTCGATAGATGCCAAAGACACACGTTGATGGGATCGACAATGGCAATCACAGCATAATTGTCAATTCTATCGCATCAAAATTGATCATGTCTCTTCAGCATAAAGTGTGTAAATTAGACTACCGTTTGCAGGCAGCAAGGAGTTAGTATAGTTTTTGAATCTGTTCCTTTTTTTGATTTGTTGCAGAATCTCTTACTTCGAATGTTTGAAAATGAACTTTTTCATAAAAGAACGCAAAATCAAACTCTGTCGCTTACTTACGTCGTCCGTATTGATAACAGATGACATAAAACCAAAACAAAACATTCCGGGTGACACAAGATTCTCGGCTGTTCAGCGATTCACACTCGAATTTTCGAGCGACGAATATTTGTGGTATTTTGCGACGATTACAATAAAATGAAAATTAAATCGATTCAGCAGACCGGCTGCTCTCGTACGATGGCTCGATTCGATTTTGAGGCATATATTTTCCAACTTCTATTCACAAGTAAACGGGACTGGTTATTCCTTAAAACTTACCTTAAAAGCATTACGCAGCAATACAGGAAATTCCGAGAAAAGTCTATGAAATTCCACATGTTCCTCAAGTAACTCTTTATCCCTTCCAAATAGATTTCTTGAGTCTCTTCCCAAACAAATCCGATCACATAAAGTACCACCAAAAGCTCCAGATGAGTTGGACCGTTGCCACGTTGCCGTTTAAGTTGTTCATCTAAGGCCTCTTTCATACTGTCGGTTCCGAACGACGTTATGAGATGCACTTCAGCCCGCTGTGAGACGAGGATTAAGATAACTGCGACAGAAAATTTCGTTAATGTTCGCTGCAGAACACATCATTGACACACAATTTACGCAGAAAGAAGAGATATGACGATGCATGAATGAGAAATTTCATGAACGGTTTCTTCATTATCACGCCGTGCTTTGCATTCGGCGCAATCATGTACATTAGGCAATGCAGTGGAAATAGTATTGCCACTCGCAGTATAATGAAAAGTTTTTCCATGGAATGTTTTCTACGAAAGCCAGGTACGCCATCGTACCACATAGATGCTAATAACTGTTGAATGTTTGGATGGGCCACAAACTTTGAAAAAGAAAACGAAAATTATTCATTCATCCTAGACACGCTGCACGCTCACATTCAATAATCACCTTTTTCTGCTTGTAGTTAATTGCCAACTCTAATCTAGCTAGTTTCATATGATCGCCGTCCTCGTACGGAGCAGCTTCTGGGTCATAGTTTAATATTATTGCTAACTCTTGAGAACTCCTCGACTGATCCAACAGATCAACTGCAAACTTTTGACACTGTCTCCGCAAATCCAAATATTCGGTTTTGCATTCCTGTTCAGAGAACGCCAGATTTCTCAACTCCCATGACAATTGAAATGCTGTCAAAAGTGGATCGTTCGAACTCAATGCGATCAATGACGGACTCGCCAAGGCACGGTACTCGTTGACTCGACTTAAGGAATGCCTCAATGAGTCTTCCGATGACAGACGAATACACTCATCACAACCACATCTAT
>JANTFA010098891.1:0-24704 GCA_026413405.1 Phytosciara flavipes | reverse complement strand
TCTTCTTTAAAAGTGTCGAAAGGTTTCATTTCGATCGGCAGACTATTTGAAATAACGAAAATTCAATGAAATGTCATTTTTCTTATAATTCGCTTATTGCTCATGTCCCCTTTTTACATTTAGCTGTTCTATGTCGGCACACTTACACACTCATCTAGTGTTTAACATTTATCACTCAGTGGCATAAATTGCTATTCCATCTTAGAGCAGCGGCCGGCTTGAATCTCTTTACTTCCTCATTAATATGCCGTTTTTTTTTTGTAATTTCATCTGCAGAGGTAGAGAGCATTAAGAAATTAGAAATTTTTCCACCTGAACTGTCACTTTGTGATTGTCTTAAAAAATTTGGTTGACCTGATTTGGTTTAAAGTTTGTAATTTCGACTTGAGTGGTTACATCACTCACCTTCGGTTCGAGCTGCAAACGCCACACTTGTCCACATAAAAATCTCCAGAACAATGCGTAATTTACTATTACAAGCTTAAAGCATGATGCTTTTGAGCGTATTTCCTTGCAATAACGAAGATCTGGAAATCTTGGGCAGGTACATAGAATTTATCATGAATTTCTGCGAACGATGGGTGGAGAGTGATTCTAAAATTTTTTTCGAATGTACGTTGTGAATGACCCCTTAAGAAAGGCTTGACATGCTTTTACAGCGCAAGAGAAAAAAGCACGATTGTCACAAGCATATAAAAGATGTAGGTTTTATCTATAGTTATTACGAAATCTTTCTTTTTTTTGTCAAAATAAGAGAAGAAAGAGCACTGTTAAAACGAGTAATGCGGCAAATTATTTATTGAAATAAATTTCGTTTGGGCACAAAAGCTTATTCATGTTTCTTTGAGTTGATATCTACACAAAACAAAATAAATTTGTTGTCGATTGTGAGATAAAAGGAGAAGAAGAAGAAGAAGAAAAATTATTATTTCGGAGTAGAAAACAGTAATTGATAATTCACCAAAAATTTTGTGAAGATTTATTTGGCTGTGGAACGGATTTATGTAGTTGGTTGAAAAAACTCTGTAATATCGAAAGCAATCAAGATATATATCCCGACAACACACAACCGATAATAATTTCCCGAAAAAGTGTTCGATTCCGAAACATTTACTCAGGCGTTAAGAACTTTTTAGACCTGTACGAAGTACGAGGGTTTCATGCTTTCACTCTTACTTTTGTAACACGTCGAGTTTGAATCTCTGAATCTCTAAATCAACAACAACAAAAAAGTCCGTCTGTTTGAATGTTTGTAAAAAGGATAAATTTTCAGTAAAAAGAAACCGATCTTGATTAGACGTTTTGTTCCTCGATTTTTTATCATAAATGTCAGTTCAGGTTCGAATATGGGCAAAATTGACTTCACCAATCCAGGAAAAAAAATTTGTCAGAATCGGATCTCGGACTCGAAAGCTAGAGCTCATAGAGTGAGCCCAAGTTGAGCTACTCAGCCGTACAGTGAATGTAGAGTTTTTTGTCGATATTACGAGTAAATTTTATTCGATTTCATGATTCTGTTTTTGTGTGGAAGAGGTAAAGAGGTATTACTATTCTCGGTGACCTTAGAAGATGGACGCAGGCGCCATTTTGGATTTTTGTGCTTTTTGGCCATATCTCAAGTAAATTCAACTTGACTTCGATGAAATTCTCCACAGTTCAATTTTCGAATTAGACTTCGCACAAGACTTTCGAAATTGTTGTCAGCAATTTTAGCTCAATCTCGGAACAGGTCAGGTCAACCTGACACCTGACCTGAAATACCTGAAGCCTGATTCGAACTGAAATTTAATTACCTGACCTGAATTGACTTGAAAGCTGTTTCAACGGAAAAATTGAAAGAAGCAATGTTGCAGAATAGTTTGAATATGTATGCCTTTCATGGACAACCAGTTGTATGTCGTACAGTACTCGTACGGGTCCATCCTACGTTTTTTTTAGTTTTATAATTTTTAATAAAAACAATTTTTAACAAAAATTTTTGCAATATTTTCGCTTCTCAATAAAAACTAAAAAATGGAAAAGAAACAAACAAAAAAGATTACAACAAAAAATTTTTCCTTATCTTTTGCAGGTCTGGGAAGGAATGAAATATCACCCATTTCGAGTGTTGAAGAGAAAATAATATAAAAAAAATCGAAAAAGTTTATATTTTCGCGCAATTCATATGTGTGTTTCCAGTTGTGTTGTATTCCCGTGAGTTATCAACTGCAATGCCGCTGTTGTCATACAAGATAAAAATTTCATATAATAAAACTAAATGTATAGCTACGGCCAGGATATAAAATGCATTTCTGAACAAATAAAAAGTTATCTTTTGAGTCTTTATATAATAATAAAGTGAGTGCCAAGAATTTATTTTTCGTATAAAACTGAAATCGAAAATATATGACCATAATATGCTGTTTGTGATTTACGAAGCGTGTGTTACTTGAGTTCTGCTGCTGCCCGTTTTTTTATTTTCATTTCATAAAAATTACAGAAAAAATTTTTCGTTTTATTTATTTTGTGATAGTGAATTGTAATTATTTGATTTGATTCAAAGGCAAGTGATGCATCATTTCGGATAATGACTTTATTTAGTTTGGATAAAAGGATTTTATATTTATCTTGGTAAGTTGGCTTATTTAATTACGGCTTAGGATTACATACAGTTGAGTAAACATTGGAATTTCGTTGGAAACCACTTCTTTTTCCATCATTTTTTTTCTTGATTCATTAATCCGTATTTAGTTATTGACATGACTAAAAACCACAATATTAATGTCTCGTATTTGCTTTTAAATGTTGTGTAAAACGGTAGAAAATATTTTGTTCTTTTCGTGTAATGCTGAGTTAACAATTCCGTTTTTTACCTGCTGCGTTCTTATAAGTTGAAGGGCCAGACAGTTTGCTCTTCAGAACTCTACCTGCCATGAAAAGAAAATTACTCCGCCGTTTCACAGAGCACACTACACAGCACTCATTCTAAACATTTTCTATCGTTTTTACATAGAAATGGTTAATTTAAGATTGGCCCCTTTTTAACGGAGATTTAAAATGTTACATCCTTTAACAACAGACTGTTCTGTCCCTTTAAATGGATAAACCGATTACTTTTGAACTTCATTGTTATTCGGTAGGTGGTCGTTACAGTAAAAGGTTCAATTGTGATTTTCTTCTGGTAAAGAACAACCAACCAACCATACCTTATTAGAACCAGATGCTGGAACACAAGTCAAATGATTAAGTCATTTTCAGATCTTTTCGCACTTTATCTTTAGGGGGCATTCACAAATTGCTCACGCTCAAAACTACGCATTTTAGACCTCCCACAGTGGTAAATTACGTAAATGTGTATTTCGTATTTACGTAATTTTGTAATACCAGTGTCGAATGGATAAAGCAGTAAAACTCAGATTATGCAAATTTGTATAGAAGTTTCCTGGAGACATCCAACAGGAGTAATACGAAATTACGTAAATACGAAATTGCCATTTACGTACGACATTTAATAGTTTGTCTCCACTACTTCCTTTCTATTACTGATGTGGAAGACTTCCAGCAGTTAAAACGAAGCGAAAACACAGATCGAAGATCTTCTGTTTTCAACTTTCAAACCTTGCTGATACTGTCACTGGAATCTTCCGGTTTTTGACAGGAGTGCATTAAGGCGCTTTCCATCTAAAAGTGGTAAACTTTCATCTTGGAGTTCATAATATCCGAAGGTGTAAAGCCTGAGGCCGGTGTAGAGGACCTACGAAAATGTTTTTTGAAATTTTCTGTAGTTTTGAACTTGCGTCACGGCGTTTACACTAATCATAAGGATGTGTACACTGGTCTTAGAAGCTAGACCACAAAAGCAAATAAGGTTGATGGTCCTGTTCATTCTGTGTGAATTATCGTTATATCGGTTCGTAATTGCACCAATTACTCGTCTGAATTCCGATCTAGAGAAGTGCATTCTTCCTGGATTGCAACAGAGCCGCTGAACTCTGGAGAGTATACATACATACCTCTTTGATAAGCACTTATTAAGCAGTCTGCCTCTACAGTTGCTGATGTTCGTGCCGTAAGAATTGTGAAACTAGACAAATGTATGATTGGTCTAGGTTGTACTGATTCCACCTAATGACTGAAACTATAGGGAACCATGCAATATGACCTAACTAATTAGGGGTCATACACAGACATCCACTTTCTTCAGTTATGCCAGTCCAGCAGATTTCTATCACTGTGATTTTATAAAATCGAATGTGGATTCTGCCCCTCTAAACGTACCCCCTAATTAGGTAGTAGAGCACACGTTTGACTTAATAAAATGAGTTTTTGTCAAGTGGCAGCACTGAAAAAAGTGAACGACGTCATTGTATTGTATGACCCCTAAGAAAGCCAGCTTTTAATCTACGTTAGCAATCCAATTTCAATGGTATTACAGAAAAAAAAATCTTCCCACAATGCCTTAGATATTAATTTATCCGTAATTTATTTCCCAAAGTAAACTGACTCGTTTTCAAATTGCGTTGAGTGATTTATACGACTGTTTATCAATCACAGCATTAATGGTTTTTTTCGTCTATCACACCAGTTGCGTTATCTTTACGGACGATTCATCATTCATGCTATTATAATGGAAAGTAGGAAAATTTGTAAATAATGGGAAAAGCACCATAAAGCTCTAGTCTGTTAATATAGAAATATAGGGAAAAAAGGGCATCGGTCGACAATCTATTCTGGCTCAATAATGATGAAAGACAGTAAGATGTTGAAATCGAATTTCTCGGATGCTTACGATGAAAGATACTACTAAGTCCATAAATTATGGTTCAGTAATATAATTTGCTGAGTAATTGTCTTGATTTGAGAAATTTGTTCTCATTTTTGTGTGTTCTACGGTAGAACTTCTACGTAGAATACAATTGTACTGGACAGTACCAGACTACTTGTTACATCCAACTTTATAACTTTCATTTTAATGGAACCGAAATTATAGAAACGTTCTCCTCAAAATAATAACCCACGCTGACTGTGAGGGGCAACATTGTAGACTATGTTTGATTAGACCACAGCCGCAGCGGTAGTGAAGGACGTGATGTCAGCTGACTATAACAGAAGAAAAACCAACCAACGCAGCAGTCAACAAGAAACCGTATGAACGATAATTTCACTAGTAACTGCAGTTTCTTGAGTAAAATTTTCATTTAAGGCTAGGCATCAAAAAATTGAAACTTTAGGCCATTCGCCTGCCTCCTCAATGGACTGGTCCCATTCAAAGTTGGTCGTCTCTTTGCCAATGTCGCCAAGGTCTGATGTAGATGTAGTATTTTTGAACAGCACCATTAAAAGCATCTATCATTGCATCAGATCGAAACATTGGCAGAAACGGTTTATTGAGTTTTGGGTCAAAAATTTTACTTCCAAACAGACCGTTTATAGAATAAACTGACCTTAAGAGCTTTAAATGTCAAAGCTTTCTTTGAATAAAAATTTGTTGCGTGCAGACACAGAAGACGTCACCAACAAGAGTGTCAAATGTTTAGGAAGTTTAATTTGAAGAACTGGCGTCACCCATTCACCGTTGAGGGTTTGTGTCCGATGTTACATATCGTACGTTTCGACATTAAGCCGCACATTACATCAAAGGGCACATCAAAGCCTTTTGAAACGACACTTTAATTATACAAAATGCACAACTAGACATATTTCTGCAGTTTTTTTTTCCTATTTAAATGTGTCGAATGTATAGAGAACAGAACGCAACATACGTTTTTTCATGCATCATCAGTTTCGATGAGTTTTAATGTTCAAAAACTCACAAAAACCAACTGAACATAAATGCCACAACAAAAATAACTTCATTGCAATATTAACAGAGATAGAGAGAGAGAGAGCTGCAAATAATCTTTTAGCACAAAGCAAAACTGTTAACACATTCAAAATGTGTCAATAAATGTAAAATGTATGAGGTCCATAAAGGACGTTTTTCTACACCCAGGCAGAAAGACGAAGACGAAGGAAACCAACCCGAAAAAAATGAAATAAATTATGAAAACATTTCGAAGTTATCAAAACTGCTCATCACGATTTTGAATGGTTTTTTCTTCGTTCGTTTGTTCGTTCGTCTTCTTCCTTCTTCTGCAACATTCGGTTAAGAGTAGGTATTACAAAACTTCAAAAATATTCTTCTCCAGAATGCATTCTCAAGTGTCCCATTCGATCTCTCATAATATCAAAATTGAATGTAATATTCGTCGAGAAAGGAACGAGACATCTTTTTGTCAGTCTATTTTTTTCCTTCATATTATTAGTGTCAATTTATTGTTGGCTGTTGTTAAATCTTTTTCCTATAAGGTAAGCAGTTGCGGAGTGGATTAGACAGATATAGGCTTCGCGGTGGTCTTGTACAACACAATGTATAGAAATCATCTCTCTCTCGGTATTGAATGCGTTTCCATTTTATATATATACAAAAGGAACAGAACGGGATGACTGACTCACTTACAATCATGTTTTTTAATGAAAATGAAGACATACATGAAGGGGAAAGCGACAACGAAATTAAATTGTAGAATGATGTGTGGTACACAATATAAACCTGAACTGAGTTTAAGAGGTTTTTTTTCCTGTTCACTTCTCGTCTCTTCACTCATATGGAGGATGCATCTTTTCTGTTGGTGTATCGAGTTATGAAATATTTATTATTTTGATAAATTAAATCGTTTGTGGTTGTAAGAATCATTTAATTGAGTTATAATATTAAATTCAAGATCGAAAGAAAAAACGAGGAATCATGAGACCATCAGCCAACACATTATGTACGACGACCAAACGACCTTGATTTTTATTTTCAGAAAATAACGAGTTTTGTACCCTTCGGTGTAATATATTATAATGTACGGTTACTTCGTTGTACAATTACGATTATGCCATGTAACGAACATTACTCACTCTACAATTTAGCCATCGGATAAAATAAAGGGTCAAATTGAGATAAACACAATGTGACGACGACAGATAGATAAGAAAAAACCTTTAACAACAGGGGTAACGAAAATTATATGTAAATACTGGGTCGTCACCAATACTTAAGGGGATCTCTGTAGAATGGAATCTAAATTGAAGAGTTTAAAAAAATTGGGTTTGCAAGTAATGCGTCACTGACAATGTCACGCAAATCTCACTTGAATGATAAACAGAAAACCAAAAATATTTTTTTGAAGAGGCTCATCAACAGGGGGACATCCATAATAATAACGTCAGAACTGAGTGTCTTTTCTTCTGTTCTAGAAAGAAGGGAAACGTTTGAAAATTCAAATAAAAATGCTGGTGTGATTTATGGGATTTTCGATACATTAGCGAATTATAGTAAAAATGAAATTTCATTCATTTAGCGTCGGTCCGTTGATGAATGTCAATTATAGGAATCGGAGTTTTGATAAGTCATTTTCAATACACGTGAGACATTATTCTAAGCAAGAGAAGGTTCTACGAAATGACACTAAAACGTAATTCTAAATAGGATTTCTGTTTGATGTTTAGCATAAAAATTTTGTTCCCAGGTGTCACCAAGCTCAATAATCTGAGTACTTGTGGTGCACTCAACGAACCGTACACAGAAGAATGACAATGAATTCTGCAAATACAATTATTTGAGTCTAACTTTAGGCGGAGATATAATTAGCACCCACAGGCGGGGTTCGAAATTCACGTTAATCATTGTGGTCCACACTCACCAACTCGCACTTGCCCACGTGGTGTTTCATGGCTGGTTTACTCCTCATCGAGAGGCTCACATCCAGTAATGAATAACAAAATTATATCACTGCAATGTACTGATTTTCTGTAAGTTCATTCTAAGTTCAAAATGTGCAGCCGCAGTCGAAATCAACTGATCTATATTCCCGACAAAAAAACTTTAAAAAATTTCGTTGAATGAAATCGATATTCAACCGTAAGGACGCTTCAGATTCAAAAAGGAACGCAAAAATGTTTGTTTTGACGCACAGTTTTTACATTGTGATAGCGGTAGATCGACCAAAATTGCGTTGAAAATTCAAACATTTTGGCGCACTTACAGCGTGGATTCGCATTCATGCAGAACATCTCACAGATCATTATTATCATCACGGTTGATTTGTCTCGAATTTCCCGTGGATCACGGTTAACAAGAACACCTGACACATTTTAGGCGGCATACAAAATTTGGCCGATTTTGGGTAATTTTTTGTGAACAAAATAAATTTTATAGATAAAAACGTTGTGGGCTCTAGAGGTAAATTAGATTATTGTTGTGAGAGGAAATGAAAACTTAGATCGATGATCTTTTGTTTCTAACTTTTCAACCAGTGCTGATTTTGTCACTGGAATTAAGGTGCTTTCCATATGATATAGGATCTAGATCTACGATCCTCACCGAAGTTGTTTGGTGCTTTAGAGGTATACTGCAGAACAGTTTCTTGCTTGGGATGATACTTCACGTCAAAGGTGTCGAAATTCTGGCATTTTGTTAATTGAATGAAATTTCATTTCCCTTAAAATTCGCTAATGTCTCATGCCTTTTTTATGCGTACAACTATTCATTCGTTCCATCAATCTGCTGCGCGGCCGCATTATTACCAAAAAACAACAATATTTTATGGAACAAGTAATAAATTTGCTTTTGAGCCACCAGACAAGAAACTAATTGCCAGCTTATGTCCATAACACGAAGGTGTTACACGATATGTACAAAAACACATTTCGTTATTTGAGTCACATCGATATACCGAATTTAGCTTAAGTATTTATGGGAGCAATTAATTCAACGATGTAACAAATATACAGACGGAAAAGGGGACTTAGGAACACAGACAAATTTTAATAATTTAGTCGTAAAAGTGCGTGCTACCTTCGTCTGATCACTTACTTATCTAACCGAACAGTAAACACATATTGCATTTTAAACCATTCCATGTAAAATTCAACTCATTTCCACGAACTGTCGCTTCTATTCCCTTTATCAATTATATTAGTCGGTTTTTTAATCTTCTGTAAATGCCATCGCCTTATATGTCCAATATTTATATTCTTACAATAAACTCACATCTTGGTTCTGTATACGATTTTTTGTTCGTCGTCACTGAACACAAAAACTTTATTTTCAAAATATGTAAAATGTTCGCTGCATAAGGTCTATTGGTGAGACTCTATTTGTCGGCTAAATTCAAATATAATTTTTCGAATTCAAAGTCAAAGCTGTTAGTTTTCACATAATCGCGATGCTTGTGTGTACAGAAAATATATTTCAAATGAGAGGAGTGAGCGCGAGTTGGATAATAATTTATTTATCTACAAGACCGAAAAAATAGGAAAGAAAACAGAGGGAGGACCCGTACGATGTAGTGTACGGCACATAGCTGCTTGTCCATGAATGACATACATCGTAAAACTGCTCTACTGCACCTTTTAAATCACTACATTTGAACTCATTCCTAGTTAAAATTCCTTGCAGCAATTTCAAAAGTCACGTACGAAGTCTGATTTGAGAATGAAACCCTGTAGAAAAAACCACCAAAATCAGGTGAAATTTGCTCGGGATAATGAGTGAAAGTGCTAAAATCCAAGAGGCCTAGATGGCTATAGATATATTTGAGTTGTGAGAGGCTCCCAGCTTATTAGAAGGAACCGAAGACGCAGATCGAAGATCGTTTGCCTTTTAACTCTCGAACCTTGCTGAGTCTGTCACTGGAACCTTCCGACTTTTGACAAGAACAGCATATCAATTTGCACAGGAACAAGTCTAGCGAATCATCGTTTAAATGTATTTCAACTCCTCACCAAATTTCCTTACTGGTGACCCGTCGTGGTAAAAGTAAGAATGAATGAATAAGCAAAGCAGTTTGCACACATGCAAATAATTTTAGTTCGACATTATGTCTGTGACACGATTTTGCACGAATTAGTTGTTGATGAGATGAATGCTTAGCATTAAAATTAACCACATTATGATGGAGGACTGAGTCATCTGCTTAGCTATATACTAACTCCTTTGCTATCACGAAAAAAGTTCTACCGCTTCACGGTTTCCATTATCTTTCAAAATAAAATGGTTTGCGAAAATCGAATGAAATGTATTCAAAATAAATTGAAAACACTGAAGTACTAGACGGCCATACGGAACAGTATGGCCATTTTACGGTCGCCAAAACGTTTCAAGCTCGAGAAATTAACTCAAGATATCGATAGAAAAACTTTGACTTTACTGTGCGGCCAACCCGATTTAAACAAACCTTTTTTTCTTTTGGATTGGTGTAGTCAATACCACTAATTTGCGCCACTTACACGCACGGAAATTTGAAAACCGACACATTTTGTGTTTTGTGGTTTACTGGCTTTTTATGAATTTCGCATGTAGAGAAATCGATAAGTCAAGTAAAACACATCAACAGAAAATGTGTCGGTTTTCCAATTTTCGCCACTGTATCAACTTTGTTCGAGCAATATGCTGCCGGAGAGTGATCATACATAAATAACGTAACGACAAAGGTTGAAGCAGGGCAGGGTCTGATATTTTGTGACAAAGTGTGACAGGGGAAGGGAGATTAGAAACGGTGGTACGTAACGCGAAATCGTCAAAATGAAGGGACTTCCTGCAGTGAGACTAGCGCCAAGGCCTTCGCTATCGCTTCGGCCATGATTTGAAGTAAAATATATTCAGACTCTCGGCAAATTAGCTCCACTCCGTTAGATGAAAACGGCGGTACTAAACGATAATGAGCTCGCGTGACACTAGCGTCACAGGGGAGAGGGTCCCAAAATTTTTGATTTTTGCGTTACGTAATTTATGAACGACTCAAAATATAGTGCATCGACCAAAAAGAAAACGAAACTGAGCTTTGTGAATGCAAATCGTTGTACTCAAGTTATTGCGATGAACTTCATCGGATGAAGACTGCCCTCACTCGGGTGTGTTCAAATTCGACGTGTAAGAGCATTAGACCCTCGTACTTTTCGTACGGGTTGTAAGAATGTATGAAAGAATGTGTTAAAGAAAAACTAACGATGTATACGTCCTTAAGGTGACACATAAAAACGGTGTTCCTTCGGAAGAAAGGTTTTTTTTTTCCGAAAACAATCAGAAAATTTATTGCTATTTGTTAGAGTTTGATTTCGAACAAGCAAAAGAGAGGAAAAAACGAAAAAATTATAAATAAATTCAAATGCTTTTTGAACACACACGAAAAGATGAAGCAACAGAGAAGAAGAGGAAGAAAAAAAAGCAGTTAGCGATACACAATATTATCTGATTTGTTTGTTTCGGCTTTATATAGAGGAGAGAGAGTCGGATAGGCTACCGAGAATTGATGATATCAAAACGTACAAATCTTTCGAATTATTTTTCGTATATAGAAAAACGACAAGACAAAAATTTTTTATCTAAAAATTGTGAGAACCATGATAAATGCACACGAAAATAATCCAACTGATTTTCAAATCAACTAGCACACATTCCCGCCTCTTCGGGTGTATAAAATTTATGTTAAACGATACTCATTTCCAAAGAGCCCAAAAATACTTTGGTCTGAATAAAATTAAAAACGAACGAAGTTGAATGATTTGCTTGAAACAATATTTTTTGACACAAGAAATGAAATTAGAGTTTTTATTGGCCGGATATGATGGTAAAAATAACAATTTTCGAGTCCATCAAAATGGAATAGAAATTCACTCAATAAGAACGTGTTTTCATTAAGCGGTATTTTGCGTTTCAGACAACAGAGAAATACATAAAGTTTGTAACGAAAAACGTAAACGCCTATTATAACCACACACATACGTAGATGTGTGTGCATGCTACGGCAAGCAACAAATGCTGATGATGTTTCTTTAGCGTAGCACCGTCGTCTGTTTTGTTGAAATGGGTACACCTTGTTAACCCTTTTTTGGTATGAAGCCTCTCTCTCTACATAATAATGCTTGTGGGTCGTCGTATCGGGAAGCGAAACATATTAACATTTGTTTTTCCAAATAAGACGTTTTTTTAAGCAATCAGAAAAAAAACACCATGAAAATGCTGTCGTTCGTGTAGCTGCTTTTTTTCTTTCTTCCTTACAGTAAATGCATCCACCATCGTGGATATAAATTCATTAAATCCAAAAGCGCGGAAAAAAAACTTGATGTTCCAGCCTGTTGAAGGTAATACTGCTGAATAACCACCTAATTGAATTTGTGGTACTAATTTGACAATATAGCACTCAGTATCTGTTTGTTGTCAATTAAAATCTCATCAATCAATATGTCCGCACTATACGAAACGTGTTTCCGAAGCGGATTTTTTTCTTTTCATTTTTAAATTTTATTAATTCAGCATTTCAACAACAAGAAGTCATCGTTCACGTCAAAATATTGAATTCATTTCTAAAGCCATAAGGCGATTATGTGTATTGAGTGTGTGTGAGAGATGGATTTTTTCTTCTTCTGCGTTTCGCGTCAGATTGCGATTGATATGAGATAAGGCGCTGTTTTTGTGGAAGTTGTATGTACGTTCAGTTGGATGTTCCTTTCCATATGGCTTGTACATATCAAGTTTAGATTACAAATTGGTATACGGAAGGTTTTGTTATTTTGATTTGTAGAATTTAACATTTCCGTTAGCATTGAATGCCAGTTTACATTCTCCTCACTCTTTTTTGCGTAGTAAATTAGGATTTTCAACTCTTTTGAATTGTGACTTTCTAGATTTAGATTTTTGTTGAAAGTTTTATATGACAAGATTCAACTCAGTCAACAGTAATTCATGCAATGATTCTACAGATCGTTTTCTAATCAAAGTTTAATGCAATGTTGAAAATCGTAAAAGAAAATGGCAGAAAGTTGTAGTGTGACGTGTCAGTGACATTTAATTTTTTTTCCGCACTAGTGCAATAAAATCGGTAACATGACATTGTACTCCTTTCAACTTCTTCTTCTTCAATAACCTGTGATTGTCCATTGTTGGATGTAGATCTCCCCTAATTTCTTCCATTCTTCCCGATCTACTGCTGCTTGCTGCCAGTTTCAATTCATGTGATTCTCTTGATGCTGTTATGCCATCTTTCTAGTGATTTCGTCACCGGTCTTCACTTCATAACAGCTTTGGTCCAACGTTCATCAGCCCGAATAGTAATGTGCCCGCCTAGTTCCATTCTAATTATGATTTTCGTTCCATGACATCAGCGACTTGTGTGTTTGTTGTCTAAAGCTGAAAAAACGGTCACTTCGTTTACGCTAAACGGAGTGACTGCAATTACAGCCTAATCCATTGCTTCTTCATCTTGTTGACTTAGCAAAATTCGCAGTATTCGATTCTCTACGTCACTCTCAGATGGATTTGAGATACTTTTGATAATCTGAGTCCTGGAGGGACACACGTGTTGAACCGTAGCACTGCTTTCCAGCATGTACATAAGAAGTTTTCGGAGGCCTATGCACTCGTAAAGACAGATCGCATGTTTACTAACTTGGTGTGAGTGGTAAAACAACACAACACCTGCAGCCGTAAACTCATGGACGTATGTAATCCGTATGCTAGTAGCAGTGCTATGGTCGAACACTTTATACTTCGGACTATTGACTACAGACGCCTCCATTTGCACTGTCATTGCACACAGGAGGCCAATATCGTCACTTAATAGACAATCGGAGTTCGATTTAGAAAAAAAATCTGTCCAAAAATTGCCTGTAAGATGCGACGATTTGGTTACAAGTTCGTTTAGACTTAGACATGAGGAATCACTTCGCAGACTCCACAGCTGCAGATAAAGATCAAAAATTCAATTATTTTGGGATTTTCGACAGGCAAGGATCGGCAATGGATCGGCAGCTATAACAGTTCCGTTTCTTTCGCGTCGTTTGGAGCTAAGCTGGAAACCGCTGCTGGTAATGGCTCATACGTTTTCAAAGTACACGGTCAAACATATCATTTATTCATTTATCGTACGAATCTGTTATCGATAAGAACGACAAATAATTAATGAAAATGTCTAGCTAAATTTCATCCTTTTATAGCAAAATACACGCTTGAATAATTGAAGTACAAGATTTGAGCCAGCACTTTGTAAATGTTTCCATTCAAGGAAGTAGCAAACCAGAAACTAGAAAGACTACTTTTGATATGCATGCAATCTGTGACAGTTTCAGTCGTTCAATTTTATGTACAATCGTGGGAAAGTAAAATTATTTCATTTATCGGGTATATGAACAGACTGCTTTTAATGATGCAGAAGAGCCAGTCATGAAAAAATTACAAAATGGCGCACCTACACACCCGATTTAACTCCATGTTAAGATATCCCTTTTGACCAAAAATTTCACTATTTAAGTAGTGGTTGCTACAAAAACCTATATTCATCGCGAATTCATCCGACCTCAGGCACTTTTTCGGCGGCTGACGAAATTGCATTGATTTGGGTTTAAAAATCTAAGAAAAAATTGTGCATTTTGCGTTAAAAAGGTTGAAGTTACATGTTGAGTGTACGGTGAATGCCTTGTTCTGAGATCAATTAGCGCTGAAAGGCTTCGCTTGAAATACTAATCTTTTTGTGATGATAGTTCAGTTAGTTGTTTGAATGTCACTAACTGACCCACGCAGCTTCCTGTGCTTACCACTTGATTTACAATGCATGATGTCGGCTTCATAATGATGTTATACCAATTGTGTTGTAAGAGAACAGCTACAACTCAACATAAATATGGTCGCGAAGCATTTTAAAATTTCCTTAATTCCCCTTTCAGCTGCCTAAGTTATTGTTTCCAAAAAGAAATTTGAGTAGACCGCCTCTAAAAGAGTATCATTTTTGATAGTTCTTCATATCAAATTACAAAGATAATGAGTGCTCCATAAAGACGTAGAGATGATGCGATAAAACAGAAACAACAGATCAAAATGATGGATATGCCCAAAATTGGCAAATGGAAAATGGAGTTCATTAAAAATTCAAAGTTAGTTTCTTGTTCAGAAACAATAATTGAGATCCACACCTAATTTACATCTTCAAGAAACAAAAAAAAAGTTTTCGTTTTGTTGAATAAATTACATTTCCGTTATATACCTCACCCATCTAATAGCTCTGCTAATCTAAATTTTGCCCAATCCGAATCCTCTTTTCCACTTCATATATTATTCAATTGACCCTATCCCGCATGGTATTATATTCCATTTTACAAAATTTTCGCTTCGTCATATTTTCCAATTTACAAAATATTAATTAGAATAAAATTGTTCCAGCAACTACTCACTTCAAAGAACCCGAAAACTGCTTCAATATATGGAACGGTTAATTTGCAACTCTTTGTAAACTTTTCTGTGTTTTATGTAAATCAACCACTTTAAATGCAAAGAATCCATTAAAAGGTTTTAATCAAAATACATCTCTCTCGTCACAATGTTAAGCTGATAGAATTCACACTGTGTGTTGTACCCGACATCCATCTAGTTAAAATTTATTAAAAGTGTTTTCTAATGGGTGTAAAAATGTTTGCGAAATTTTCGGTACTTTCGGAAAAGTAGCAAAACTCCCGAAACTCGTAAAATTACATCAAAGTTGCATCGAGTTAAAAAAAAGGGTTGGAAATATATAATGTTACGTGAGCAATATTTAAGTAGACGAAGGTATTTTATTATTATCCAGAGTAGCAACAGTAGGGGCATTCGCAGTCTGCTTTTCTTTATACTAACCTGTCAACTGGTTGTGTCATTTGTTCTTTGTTAGTTCGTAATCAGCTTTAAAAGCAAGGGTGACGCCACTTGAAAAAAAGCTCCAGTTCTATGCTGAATTGAAAAATAAATAAATTTCGACCCGACGAATTTTACTCTTCTTGCTCGCTTTATTCTGGCCAACAACTAGTGTTTGCAAAAAAATTTCCTGATTTTCTAGTTAATTTGACTTTATCAGCATTTTAAATATTTAACTTCATTCATGGCCGGTATGCGCTTACGCGTTACGGATCACAATTTCTTCCTTCTCTTCATGTGTTAGCTCGAATCACTTTTGTCACTGTCGCATTTGGCCGGCCCAAGTGTGCTTTGGTCATCTCTTTTACTCACTTTGGGGATGCCTATCGAAAGAACTTTTCTCGTCTCATTGCTTTAATCGTGGGAGCAGACTTTAGCAAAAATTCTTTTCTTTTGTTTTTGACTTTGTCGACGATGGTTTCTCTTGTGTTCAACGTGCCTCACATATGTCAACTCTTGATGTGATCCAACTTTGCAGGAGTGTAGGTCGTACATATCACCGTGGAGTAGCTTTGCCCGTAGCTTTGATTTTGGTTATGCCAGTATGCAGTGCGTGATCTCAGGACTCCGGTGTAGCAATTTGTTTTTCAGTCCGACTTCACTATACCCAGCGAGCGATGTATTTCAATCGCTATGCCTCCTAGATGATCGAGGCTAGATTACGCTATGCCAATCAGATTGTGTTGAAGGGCAATCATACAAGGAACTGAACCTCAACTGGTGTACAGTCCGACTAACTACGTTATTCGATGGTGATAATGAATGCAATGCATCATGGCCCGTTTGACGATCGCCTTGTTTCGTAAAATGGATTTGAGGACGGCACAATCGGATCTATATTTACCGAGTAATAAGACTTTGAAATCAAGAGATGCTCATCATAGAAGCCTAGTTTTCCAAAGTCTTATCGTTCGGTAAATATTGATCCAATTGAAAATCTAATTACTTTACCGGAGTCCTGAGATCATGCGCTACATTTTGTTTGATCAAAACCATAGAGTCGAAATTTATTTATTTTCCAGCAGACTGCGAATACCCTTAACGTTTATGACATGACCCGCTATACGGAGGATACACTGCAAGACTTATTTCTAAACGGTTGTAAAATTTTAGTTGAATTGGAAACAATGCCCTTAATGTATCCCTCCACTGAGAATTCGATAAAAAAGAAAACATTCTGCAAATTTATATTACCCCTTTTTGCATTAAAATTTCTTTTATTGTTTTTCGGCGGCGAGTGGAAGCTTCGGTGAACCGATTTCGGGATACCCTGTGTCTGAATAATAATAAATTTGGCAGAAAGAAAAAAAATAAAATTTGGAACAAGCAAAAGCATTAAGTACCACGAAAAAGGTAACATAAAAACATTTTTACCACTACCGAACTCAACTGTAGTGGCACATAAACGAAGCAAAATATAAATTTTTTAACTTTATGTGCAAACATTGTACACAAAACAGAGTTGTCCATCAAATAACACTCCGTGTACTGTACAGTGTTCATGTTTGATATAAATTCGGAGACAAGTAAGAAAGGGTTGACACTGACATAAAATTCATTATTTATTCATTTGACTTCATTGTCTGGGCAAAAAGGAAAAATTCGTTTCAAATAACTTCAAGAGAAGACGCGATAATGTTTGTTCTTACGGCAATTGTGATGAGTTGAGTTTATTATCAACGTTGGGCATTGTAAAGCTCGAGGTTTATTACAGCGCAAACAGGGACTTTTTATTCACTGAACTTTTTTTGTCTCTCGTTCGTTTGCATATTACTTTTGGATAATGCATTTTTGACTTCCAGACTCAGACATGATACTTCACCTAACGATAATGGATTGTGCCCGACTCCAGGGCAGAAACCATTCTTGAGAAACTAATAGTACGCTCTATGCCCTATCTATAGGCCTTCGAGAATCTACAAGGTCACGGCGTATTGATCAATGCTGTCTTTCCGAAAACCCGATTCGTGATAATCATTGCCATCGAAAGAGCGTTAAGTTAAAAATTCGATCGTCAAACTAAACTTACCTTCACTGTCGATGCGTGCATTGAGCTAAACCGACCTGCACTCACTTTGTGGCCAGTATGTTGTTACCGTTACCCTCAACATTTGTTCACTTGTTCATTCAGCGCGTCATTCCGTTCAAAAAGCCGAGTTCTGTCCAGTGTCCACCCTGTTATTATTTACTCCTTGATACGTTAGTTCTAAGTCCATGTTCACGCCTTTATAGATTCCCAACGCAATGGCGTTACAGAAGCTGTGAGCATCCAACGAATCTATTTCAATTTCAATTTCCGAATCATGTGGGCACAATTGAATACTTAATTTTTTAATGTTGCACACTGTTAAATTCCAAGTGTCACGTGTAACACGGATTAAAAATCCGAAATTTACGTTCGGCGACCCACTTGTCAAACAAATAGTGTAAAAACCAAATCCTTAAGCATAAGCAGCGATTATACTGAGCGCGGTGCGAATCGTATCGCGCAAGAATTGTGTGAAAGTTCAACTTGACAAAAATAAAATTAATTCCGTCAAGTTGTGCTTCCAAACAAACCTTACGCGTCGCGATTCGCATGGCGCTCAATATAATTACTGCTTTAGTTTATCACGACAAAAATAACATCGCCAAATTGTGTGTCACATCACCAAACCATCGAAAATGGGCTGTGGAATTTTTCAGAAGAAACAGACAATTGGCAAACCTCTGAGTTACAAACCAGTCTGAGTGCAATTGAAAACGATTTAGTTAAAATCAGAACGATCTACAGGATTATAGTGCAAAGCATATTTAATTTCTGTTAAAGTCTTAAAAAATGCCAGATCTCATCAGGCCATGGTGATGGTGACGGTGGCAAACAGACTACTAACCTCAAGAGGCTAGTTTTACCTTTTTGACATGTATACATGTCTAGCGAATCATTTGCAAATTAAAAAACAAAAGAAACTGCAGCATCTGTTAGAATTCAAGTTAGCTTTTCCCATCTGTCAAGAAGTGACGTTTCAAATCAAGTTATCATTGATTCTATTGCAATTATGAAATAAGATAGGTTCATTTGGATTGATTTCTACAGTGTTTGCTTTTGACGTTTAAAACGTCACTTTGACAGATGGAAAATACCGACTTTGGATTGCAATTTACACAATTGCTTGTGTGTCTTCGGCATTAGGCTAGACACCTTAGCATCAGAACAGAAGCAGCAGGAAACTGCAGGCTAAAAGTTTACTGTTGAATGAATAACACAAATTTCAATGTAGGTAAGAGGCTGATGGTTCTGAGCGGTAGCTCTAGTACCTTACTATTGGCTAATACATTTCATACATTGCATTGATAAATTAATTTACAAAAATTTTACACAAGGAAATTACACGTAAACCATTCCACCAGACATACAAGAACTCCGCAAGGGTTTTTTTTCTCTTCTGCTTCATAGTTTTTCAATGCAATTTCGAGAAACATGATGTTAATGATAATGCGGCGATACTTAAATAAACAACGGAATGAAACGTTTAAGTAAAAGTCGAAGTAAAAAAAAGGGAGATAATTCTTTCGTTGTGCCTTTAATAACTGCATGGAACATCTTGGCAGTTTTTTAATTTATGTCTTAATTACTAACACATGCGCGAATTATTTCTGCCACAACATGACACACATATGTCGACTGTGTGTTTGCTGATGACTTTTTACACAGTTGAGTTGACTCTGTCTCTTGTGGCATCTTTTTGCACGACGACGATCATAATTAGCATAAGAATTTCTGATTAGCTTTAACCGTCAAAATATTTTACGAAACATTTCTTTTTTGGGTTCCTCTTACTTATACTAAAATCTAATTTACTTTTATGACAACGACTGGTGGTACAGGAAAATTTGTTGTGAATATTATGTGCGTAGAGCATACTAAGCCATACATATTGATGTAAATACGACAGGATGTTTTTATTTTTTATATTCTGCAAGGGAATAATAAAGAAAGAAAAAAAAACCCTTTTCTCTCTGCAACTGTGAAACGTTGATGTTAGTAAATATGCAACACTTCAAAATGTCCAGTCCACTTCAGAAATAAAAAACTTTATGATTGCCAGTGCTATGAAAACAAAAGACCTCAAGTTTATTCACTATTGCATAATACATAATGGCCAAATGAGTTTTGTTGTTTTGTTAAAATATGTGAGACATTTTTTCCTTCTTCCATTGAACCATTGAAATGAAAGAGGAGAATACACACAGCATTCAGCATGGCACATAATAGGGCACTTAACTTCATTTCAAATATACTGAATGTAGACTGAATGATCGCGTATTATAGTGAGTATAAGTCGTATAAGTCTGACAACTGACCACTACAAAAAACTTGAATTTTTATTCAACGAATTGCGATCAAACCGAATTTGCATGTCCAGTGCCGCATCTAGCATACTCAGCGCCTTGGACCATTCAATTCCAGTCTAGTTTCTCTTACGAGTGACAGCTATAAAACGATGTGTATCAAAGCGCTCCATTTGGTCCAATCGGTCTCTATGAAGATGTGGCGCTGGGCATATCGATCACCGTGTGATTGTAAATTTAAAGTTTTTTCGCTTATTAATTGAGTGAAACGAAGATCAATGTGAGATTCGAACACTGCATACAAATACGATATTATACTAGCTGCACCACTGGGAAACGATTCATTCCCAAGAGCTTAACGAGTTATTACCTACTGGTTTGGAGGTTTTTATTTTAATTTGTGTAGTTGCATTCCTAGCCTTCGGCTAGCGTATACTTATCTCATCGTTCTTCGATGGTGTACTCGTACCTGTTAATGGGTACGAGATCAACTTTGTTAAATGTTGTTGATGTCTTAATAAGTAGTTAGTTTAGCCGGTTCTGAAAAGTCCTCCACCCTGGACTGATAAATTTCTGATTAGCAGCGCAGGTGACAATTTCTTCAGCTAAATCGCAAATAATTACTTAGTAGTTCCCTAATTACTTTATCGAAGTTCTCTGATCATGCGCTGCACACTGAAATGTAAGCCATCAAGTAGGAATTAGATCAGATTTATCAGGTCGGGACGATCACCAGGTGTGATCTTGGAGCACAGATCTTATGATCCTTTGTTCCTTTCCCAGTCATCATTCAAATCATGGTAGCCTTCCGGTCGCCACCAAGAACTTGTCCAAAATAGCAGGTCCTAAGGTGGCAACTGCCGGTGGGCGAACCTCAAAATCCCCCAGTAATCTGCGTCTTAGTTGAAGAAACTTGGAACAATCACATATTACGTGTATGCCTGTTTCTTCTTCTAATTTGCAAGAGCATCTGGGGGTTGCCGAAAGCCTGAGTTTGCTCATGTGCCGGTTTAACCCAAAATGTCCAGTAACCGCTCCTACCACTCTTCTGATACGGTTTCAGTCCATTTCGAGCAAAACCCTGGCCCACGTTGCGTCAGGACTCGGAAGCGCTTCCCTCATACGCTTTCAAGTAGGAAATTAATTGTGACAGTTGTGAACTGATCGATATACGCAGTATACTAAGCCCATAATGAGCTCAATGTATGTGAAATGAAGGAAATAGCCGTATATTATACAGACATCACTCAAATAAGCTTTGAACGTTTTTCGCATGTATGTCTCAAAACGATTTCATGCCTTGCGTTTGTTTCTTTTTATTCCCATTTATAAATTAATTACACGGAGCAGAGATTCTCAAAAGACTTTGCAAAAAAAAAAGAATCCTCCGTTTTCTTTCTCTGAATAAGTAAATAATCCTTCGGGCAATCATCATGAATAATCTCTAAAATAACAAAAAGATTTTTTACTTCTTCTTCTTGGTTGTTGTGTAACCGAAATTTTTCCACTAGAATCAAAGGTCAATCAAATTTCTTTGGTCTCATGTGAGTGTGTGATGTTGTGGTGAGAAGCGAACAGATACTATTATTACGAAGCAATAATAATAATTAAGCCAAACATCTTCGTTGAGACTGAATTTATGTATTGATTCCATGGAATGGAGTTTTTTTTTCTCTTCATTTCTTTAATTTTTCATGTGTATGAAATGATGCTGGCTTTATAAACCGAAGGTATAAAAATCCAACATCATGTTACTCTCGTCCATAAGGTGTCAAGTTGAATAGCTTCATTAAAGTCCATATAAAAATATGACATTTATGATTTAAAGAATTTTATTTATTGTTACTTTGAAGTTATGTTTATTTGAATGCGAGAAATGTATACTTAATGTTACAATATTTACCTATGGAAGTGCGAGAAAATGACCACACCACACACAAAATGGATAATAATAATGTGAGGAATGATTATACGAACCATTGTTTGCAACTATAAAATATCACTGACTGGTTACAAGTTGTATTAAGTCAACGATTTAACAGAAACTTTTTTATCTTTTTCTTTGGTTTCGTTTGTTTCCTTCTTCAATACATTCTGTAAGGTGATACTTCTTGTGGTATGTGATATTATTAAACACAATAAGTTCATTCAAAAACCAAATACAAAAGGTCACTGTGCATAGGTATCTGATGATGATGAATTCAGGTATTATTCATTCTATTTACATGAATCAGCCGGATTCAGAGATTTGGACATACTATGGACACCGCCACCATCGCTTATGGTCAGAATTGCATTCAATGCGAAAGAGAAAGTCCATGTTGTTATAACATGTACGAGTTAATTGTAGTGTGATAATTTGAGAAGACATATATTTTGGTTGACCGACTTCATCAATTCATTTCGAAAGCATTTGTCCCGCTGTATGGTGCCCTCTGCAAATTTATACACAACCGAGTGCCTAAGAGCATTTACAGTTTCGAATCAATAGCCCGATGAATATGGCCGCCAATAATTCCATTCAAATGATTTCTCAGAAAGGCACCATTTATTGAAATCAATCGCCAAACGTAACTATGTGATGATGGGGTTTATACGGTGACTTTCTACAAAGCAATGCGTTCATCACAACATATTGGCTTCGGTTTATTTCTACACAATTCGTAATAATGATCCTTCATTCGATGTTTGATGTATAACATACAACACATATAGGTAACCAGCATACTTTGTGGTGAGGTCTACATTGAATGGAATATTATTTTGGGAAAAATAACAAAAACCGAGACGAAAACTTACGAGTCACCTTTTGAGTTATTGCCCTTTTATGAGGAGGTGATAAAAAGTGTGGCTTTGTCTGCAGAATTATACTTTGTTCCATCGACGACATTCACTTTTATGGCTTTAGACATTTGTCCTTTACTCAGCAGATTTGACAATGTGTACATGAAGGAACATAGTCACCAAATCTAGTACTTCAACTCCAATGCACATTGACTGCATAATATTTGTGATTCGAACAAACGTTGTTGAGATTACGGCTTAGAGCTGATCAACCTGAAACCTGAACTAAAATACCTGACATGACAACCCGATTTGAACTGATTTGTCTGACCAAAAATCATATTAAAACTCCAAAAAACACATAAAGGATTGCTTGGATGAGTATGTCAATGTTGAGCAAATGTTTCACTTTCTCACACAACTAAATGTTCGGTGCTCAGCTCTTCATAAAAACTTATAATTCGCTAGACTTTATCATGTATGACTTTATCACCTCTCGAAGTTGATCTCTTTAACATAAGACGACTAATTTCACGATCTATTTTTGAAAATCAGCGTTGAAACAAGTGACTTCGGTATAGACTTTTGTTGGACATTACAACTGAATTGGATAGATCCACTAAATAAATTTTGATTATAGTGTCACTGATCTTCCCATTCTACATTTTTGTTCAGACTTACTTATTTAGCAGCCGCGCTAACTCAAGCGGGTTTTGGATGACTCCACAACTCGTCTCTACCCACTTCACTTTTGACTGACTCCTAAATTTCGCGAATCTTCTTCCATACCGCCCAACAATCTCTTTCGGGATGATTTGACCGTATCGACAATTGTGTCTTCCCCAAAAATTTTAGACATTTCTCTGTTCGTTCTTATCCTCCAACTTCCTTATTGGTCCACAAGTCGATCTCAGTACTGTACGTTCAAAGCAGTTAAACATCAATTATTGTCTTTGCGTAAAGGAACACGTTTCACGGGCATATGTAGCGATGGGTCGGATACGGGTTTTGTAGAGGCGAAGTTTTATGTTTCTACTTAGTAGCGTGCTTCTGAGAAGGTGTTTCAATGCGCAGAATCATCTGTTCCCTTGTGCAATTCTCGTTTTAACTTCTTCCTGACCGACACAAGATCCATCGTGATTTCACTTCCTTTTCCTACCAGATCGACGTCGTCCGCAAAGGCCATTAATTGCTCGGATGTACTGAAAATGGTTTGCCATTCTAGTTTATTGAGTTGCTTTTATAACTTTTTCATTTAGAATTCGATCAAAAATGTAGCACGACAGATTCTTTGGACACTACACTTGAATATGACACGTTCGTCAAATAAAGTTTGGCTGTAGTGTTCAATGATCTCTGCATGCCACATTTAATTCAAAATCTAGCACGAAAGGTTCTTCGAAAGCTACAGCACATTTACTAAATAACGAAAGCCAGGTCAGGTCGGGTCAGGCCATGTACTTTAGTTTCAGTTCACGTCAGGTTCAGCCCTGAATGTTCCAGGTTTTTATTTTTTGAACTGACCTGACTGGAACCTGACCTGTTCCAAGCATTAGCTGAGATCGATAAGTATGATGAGGTGAGACAAGTATAACTACAGGACGAGTGTGATAGATTTGGTATTATTTACTACAAATCAGATTACCACAGGAAACACAGCATTCCTTGTCGATACCAGCGATGAGAAATGGCTCGTTGAATGTCAGCTTGCAAGGGACAACAATCAACATAATAATCCGTTTCTAAGGTCGAAATTTTTTTTTTTGTCAAACCATTCAAACATTATTTATCCGTTTAACTTACATCCCACATATCGAATTTGATTCGCTTGATTGACAAAATGCAGGTGTTAATAATATCA
>JANTFA010098780.1:0-14112 GCA_026413405.1 Phytosciara flavipes | reverse complement strand
GGTGATTGTTGACGGAGAATATCATCGCCTGAGTTTTGGCGGCATTTAGTTGGATCTTCCACTTCCTTAGGTACTTACAGGACTTGAGTCCATTATGCAGTTTTTTCAGAATTGTCTTAGCGTGCCTAGCTGCTGCTAGCAAGCCTGTGTCGTCAGCGTAGAATGAAATAGTACAGCTGCTTTGAGTCTTAAGCTCCGGAATGAACAGTGAATAGAGTAACGGCGATTGAACACTACCATGTGGAACTCCAGCAGGAATTTTTCTCCCGCTATAATTGGAGCCGTTGATCGTGACCATAAAGAAACGATCAGAAATGAACGACTTTACTATTTTCAACATATACGTCGGAACACTATATGGGCCGAGTTTGTATACCAGGCCATTGTGCCAAACTGAGTCGAAGGCCTTTTCAATATCGAGCAATACCATTCCAGTCGATCTTCTCAATCTTTTGTTGAGATGCAATTGCTTACATTGCTATTTCATTTATACGAAGAAATGAAAAACAGATGGCTCTAATTTTCTAGAGATTCAGCGCCACCTGTACATTATTTCGCAGTTCATTTATGTTCATCGTTCTTCTTTATTATACTTTGCAAACTAAGTAAAACTGTGAAGTCAATTTTGGCAAAATAAAAGCCCGTCCGAACGAACCCAAATATCCTTTCCACAATCAAGTTGAATTGAAAGAATTCTAGATTCGGAATTAAAGATTTTTTGATTCGAAGGCTACACTACATCCTTCAGACGTCGGGGTCACCATTTATGTGTGACGTAATGTCTAACTACATATAAGTAATCCACAAGGAGATGTGTCTACGGCCGAAGCCGGAATGATTTTGATTTATTCATTCAACATACACGTTATATAATAAACCTTTGCACCTTTGATATACGATATAATTCATTGGTATACTGTGATCATCACAGTATCACCTCGAATCGTAAATTCGAGGACCCATTACTGGAGCCTCTTGGCCAAGAGGGCCATTTATCGAAAATTACACTAAGCCATTAGAAAACCTGAAAGTTGAGAAATTCTACAATTATCATTTCGAATATCAAATTCGAGGAACCGTTACTGGAGCATCTCGGCTACGCGAAAATTACACTAAAACAACAACATGCCTGATGGAAGTTGAACAATTCTAGAATTATCAACTCGGATCCCTAATTCTATGTACCTTTCTCCAGCTTTGCTCCTCGCAATCAAATCTATAACTTTGCCAGTCACCATATGCTTGAGGGTGCAAACTGACAAAGTTATAGTGGTGGGAAAAGTTGACACTTAAAACCCTAAAACCTCGAAATTTTACAGACAAACTCTTTCCATAAAACTGATTTCTCCTCGTTTCAGACCATTCTCGCGCCGACTTGAGATTCCTCGTTACCTTGAGAATCGCTTTTGAGCTTTTTCTAGTCTAGACATTTCACCAAATTTTCGGTCAATAGTCTGATCACAGCGATTTATTCCAAGATTTTATTCGACTTTAATTGCATTCCATTTTAATAGTCCCTTGAATTGAAAGACTCCCTCCTGCAGCAGCCAGCAATTTTGATAATTGAAATTATTATCGTAAAAAACGTTCTCTGCAGATGCCAACTATTAAATACTTTTCTGTTGATTCTCGTATTCAAAGAACTCGTTTCTGCTGCAAAGCAAACATCAAATCTCGGTACATGATACCATAAAAAAGAGAGAAAGAAATAAGAAGACGAAATATTGAAAATAGTTTCCAGTTTCATTTATGTTGTTAAGAAGAATAAATAAAAGAATTTCTTCTTTTTGCAATGAACAAGAAAAAAAAGTCAAAGAAAAACAAAAAACTTTGTCAATGTGAAACGTACATTTATCTGTATTGCTGGAAGGTTCTTTGATGCGTTTTTATGCTATCGACGAACTTTTATTTGAGTTCATAATTACAAGTGAGCTTTTTCCATTTGTGAGGAGTTTATATAAAATTTATAGCAAATAATGATCGTTATGATTTCAATTAACCGAAAAAGTATTTTCTATACGTCAATCAGATCTGGCCGATAATAGTTTCTACGTTCCTGAAAGTAATTGACACCGTAAGTCCGCTCGAAATTTAAAAAGAAACGCAAAATTGTCTTCGCAATCGCAGCGTTGTACTAGACATGTTCGCGATATTCTCATATTAGAGTGCGTTGAATTTACATGTTCACTCAATCTTCATAATTTGGGAAGTTTTCGGTGCGTTGCGTTTTGTGACTGCAACAAAGTCTCGTATGACTTAACCCATATACGATGAATTTGTGTACTTCTACATCTAGCTCACATTCAGGAGAGATAAGTATATCAATTACGTGCCTGACTTTTCTGTGAGAGTATTCGCATAGTTCGAGATGTAATTCGGAAGTCACGTTAAGACGGTGGTCTTGACTCAACTTGTCACTCTGTAAAACGTTATTAGTGAATCCTCACAACAAGCAATTCAGATTAAATTTTAATTCTTGTGTTCTCAACTCTTGACCATTATTGCCAGGGATCCATAATCAATTATAATAATTGGTTGATATCAAATTAATGAAGGCACAAACAAACGTTTCTGAAACGTAATAATGGTGAAATCGATATTAAAGTAAACTTTTCCCGTCGTTTAATTAAAATGTTATACGCTGAACCGAAAAACTCTTCGTTAAAATTTCTAATTAATTACTGGAAAATGAGCACGATGGTTAATTTATTTCTCAACAACCGGAAAGTATGCGAACTATTTAAGAGCATTTTTATGCACATTTTTTAGTTTTACAGTTTACACTTAGGTGTTGAGCACACGTGCAAGAAAGGTTGGGCAAGCAGCCGGAAACTGTATTCAATTGAGAGCTCGAGTCGTCGAGCAAATGCCACACAAACGAATGAAAAGGTATTCTTTTACACCTGAAACGATGTCAGCATGCTCAACGAAAAACACGAGCGATTGCATTGATTGCTACTGATTGGACATCCTATCGTTCCTAGGGACGGGATATCCCAGTGGTAGCAAATTCTGTGTAAGACTTTTCTTCAACGTATATCATGCAAGTAACTATCCAAAACAACACTCAACCTTCCAAAATGGGGTAATGAGGTGATGCCCCTTCGAACCGTACACAAAGAACTATGGCGTCACCCATGATCATGCAATTGTGTACGAAACAAACCGGTTTCAAGTCCACCTGATACGTTTGATGGTGTGAGTAACCTTCAAAAATAAGACAAACTACACAATAATTCCGCTTTACTGCAGTGATTGAAATCGGTTCGAGGCGCGTTTAGGTGTTGTCAGATGTACTAGCGCACGAAAAAATCGAAATATAATCCTTCAGTTGAAGGCGTGGTTCGGAATACATGTTAAGCATGGTTAGTATGGTTAATTAACACTAGCTGGCAGTTATTCTGTGTGGGATTTAGTTCCTTTTGATAATATTCAACAAAACATTCAAGAATTGACATAAGAAAAATCGACAAAATAATCCCAGAAAACAAAGACGAGGTCGTTGTAGAATCGTGTGTTCAGCTGAAGTATAAACTTTGTTAGAGGTGCGACTTTTTGAAAAGAAATACGTTGTTGAAATGTAGACGCCGCCTCGAATTTTCAAACGGCTTAGCCGTTGGCATCTTTAGGCATCTTTTCTATTCACTTTCGTCGAGTGGTTTTTTTTACTATAATGCCCGTACCACACAATATGAGTGATGTACACACCATATTCAATTTCCCATACAATTTGACAGATAAAATGTCAAAAAAATATTAGCAAACTACGAAATGTATGAAATATTGGCAATTTTGTGTGTACGCTTGGCTCTGATGGTGGCACAAGCATAACTGAACTTTCTCACATTATAATGTGGGAAATGTTCACAATTTTCATTCTTGTCTTTTTTAAGTCACTGTGTCGCTTAATATTTCGAATGTGTGTTCATGATGCATATTAAAATGTGCTCTTGTTTTTGCGTGATATTTCTGTTTTCATTATTCGTATTACAGTGTTCATAAGTTTTGCAATTTAATTTAAGTTTAGTGTTGTATCTCACGAGCATTTGTGCAAGGATTCCGTAGCAAATATATTTAATGCAAAATACTCCCACCTACCCTCTTGATGTCTGCTTTTGTCTGGTTCGAATGATCGTCACTCATTTTCAAATTCAGGTTAGTAAACTCAAGTTTGAGGGAAAAGAAAAAAATTCTGTTCAAAAATTGCTGTTCTCCAATTATATGTCGGCCTTTTTTTTATTAGCTAAGCCGAACAATTTGTACAAATTTTTTTCTGTACAAGTTTGAAATGTGTAGAGATAAACCAACTTGAATTTTGCTGCAAAAGAAGAAGCTACCTCGTCGCTTTTGAATCATACACTAAAAACCTACTCATTCATCGTATATTTCATTTCGTTCAATTAAAAATGTTACGTATTTGCTAGAAGTACTTTTTTTCAAATATAAAACTTAATCAGTCTGCCACATGCAAATAGGAGAGATTTTTTTAATAAATAGAAATTTATGTTCATTAAAATTAATTGCGAAAAAATACAGCACGAAAATGTAGCAGAAGAATCTCCTTTACAACAACCCAAGAAACAAACAAAAACGATCCATACACTGACAAAAATAAAATTCGGAGAACAGCCAGGTATTCTGCTTCCAGCTTGCAGAGTCTACCTGACAAGTACATTACTATTTGGTAGAGATCCTTCTTTATGGAAGTTTGTTACTTGCTGCAGGTTACTATATAGGTCAGGCTCGGAACAGGCCAGGTCAATCTGAAACATGTTCTGAAGAAACGTGAGCTGACCTTTAGACCTGAGACGTATTTTAGGACGACGGCGTCGTTGTATCTGAACGCGAATTTCACACACACACACATCCAAGAAGATTTTTTTTCAAGCTGCTGTTACGTATTGCATGTCTAAATATTCTTATATCGATGACCAAAGAAGAGAACATACCCAACTAAGAATGTCAAAATCTCACATTGACAGCAATAGTTCAGTGCGTTAATGATCTAGACTCGGGAGTTTACATTTCAGTTCATACAACGATACAGCCCCTGTAACAATCGTTGATAAAGTATGTGACGCTTTGAGGGGGTGGGGTCTTGCCAAAGTGTGACAGTACATACAATTATTTTTTCAAATTTCATACATTTTCGTGTGATGGGGGGAGGGTGCTTTTGAAAATCGTCGATCTTAGTGTGACATACATTAGGAACGGCCCCTACAGCTGAAAAAAGTCCAGCGAATATCCTGTTGCAGGTAGTCCTTTTCTCTCAGTGTACAACACTTAGTATTCGCTATAGCATTTCGTTATAAATTAACTTATTTTGCGTACGTATGCACGATTAAGCAAACGCAACTCCATTTAACATCAACTGGATACATCCTTGGTCCTTAACACTTTAATTACAGAATCTTCAACTACCTGTGATTTCTACTTTAACAAGTTAATATATCGTTACGTTTTTCATCTTTTTCAGCAACCAGATTGATGTGATTCCCGGTCGACCAACTTTGCCGGTATATAGTCAAGGTATGTACTCCATCGCTTATATGACAAAACAAAAAGTTTTTAACGAGACGTTCTGCACGAAAATCTGCTAATTAAAATTTGAAATACATCAGACTGTGTAGAGTGTTTAGCACTTAAAAAATTTTTCTTCTCCAAAGTCTCTGTTGGATAGATTGGTCTGTGCTACCCATAGAGTTATAGTCGAGAGGTGGCATGGTGGCGCTGATGCTAATCGGCACCCAAAAATTACATGGGCACCAAGACATGTTTTAAATTGACAGCGCCACCATGCCATCTCTCGAGTGTAACTCTATGGTGTGGCACATTAAAATGAACAAATTTCTACTGCATTTCTTCAATCATTCAATCTTTGTATGAATGTTGATCATATGTATCAGTCCTGTCGTGATTAACATTTCATTAATTTGTCTTTGTCAAAAATGTAAATGAAATTAGAGACCATCCATAAATCGCGTCCTCACTTTTTACAGATTTTTAGACCCCCTCCTCCTTTGTCCGCACTTTTCCTAACTTCTATATCGACCAATATGAACCTTATGACATCTTTCCTAGAATGTTGTTAACTACACAACCTCCACGTTGCTACAATAAGATACAGTCGAACCATGTAAATTTCAGTTGAATATATGTTCTAAAGCAACCTTTAGACAGACAATGTCGTTCCTAGTTAACCCCTTTCGACGTATGACTTTTAACTGCTACACCATTAATTATTTGCAACGCAATAAACAGATTGTAATACACTTCGTTAACCGGCCGTTTACGTATACCGTTATTGTTGAACATTAAATTGAAACCATGTGTTTACTGCCAATTTTCCCCAAGAATATTGTGCATATAACGAAAATGCCCTGTGAACTTTCAATGCTGCGTGTGCTCTCAGCTCATCATCATCGTATAACTTAAACTATAAAAAGATTAACTTTTTGTTCGCAATATAAATATACCGAATAATTGTTGGGAACATTCTGGTAAACTTTTGTCTGTTATCCCATTATGTTAGCGTAATATAGTTTAAAAGTTGCTCTCAACAATTTTCAATAAATTCAGAAAGTTAAGTTATTTTACTTTACATCACATCACGAGTGAGTACACAGTCTAGAGTGTCCTATAAATATATGAATCACTCTCAATATACGTAATATGCATACGTGACGTGATGTATGAAGAAGAGCCCGTTTTTTGATGAAATATGATCTCTTCACAAATGCCTGAAACGTCATAGAAATTTTCCGGCCAAGAGTTCTGTTTGAGCCACTTTAGCTATCAAATACTTTTTATTCAAATGTTATATTGGTACAGTAATTATGTTTTATTTGTGGTTTGCAATAAACACACATACGGAGGACCCGTACGAGTGGTGTGCGACATAAACTAGCTAGTTCATAAAAGACTTTTCCATCTCAAAACTACCCTGCAACACTGCATGTTTCTTCCATTCCATCTAAAGTCATCCCTTGTTAAACCTGCTAACATCAATTTCGAAAGCTCCGTACGAAGTGTAATTCGAAAATTGAACCATGAAAAAAAGTTCGCCAAAATACGGTGAAATATACTCAAAAAAGGCAAAAATTACTGAAATCCAAGATGGCCGCTGATGGCCATCTTCTTAGGCCCCAAAAAACAGCAGCTCTACTGTTTTTATTAACCTTTCCAACAAAAAAAAAGTTTACGAAAGTATTCCGCCTCAAAAGTCTGAGCCCATAGAGTGAATCTTAGTCCAGCTACTCGGCCGTGCAGTGGAGGTATAGAGTTTTTGGGCGTCTTGGATTTTTTTTCTCATCTCAATTCTTTTCTTACGATAATGATTACTCAAATTACTCTGTAAACGCTCGTGGCTGACCGCCAGAACATCCACATATTTTGTACAACAACAAAAAACGCTTCATAAACAGTTCTTCGTCGAAATAAGTTTCCCACTTTACCATCGCTAGCTTACATCAAGTTCGAGTTTTACATGTCTAGCTTCACTAATAAGGAATACCATAAACAACAAAATTGTTGACTAATCAAAGATTTGTCAGTTTAATGCGTGCCATATGGAAAAAGTGCCGGTGATTTTCCCAAAATGTGAAAGAACGGGGTACGGGATTTATGAACGGTCCCTTAATATATGACACAAGAATAAGATGCCATTATTTTATTAGAATCGACTACAACTGTAATCCCACTGAACAAATCAAAATACTAAATCAATTTGAGAGCGCAATTTCGCTTGTCAAGCAAAAGTTACCCACGGTGGGACTGAACAACTTTTTCTTCGACAAGTTGATGTACATGGAATGTTTTTCTTGTAAATCATAGGTCATTTTGGTGCGGGATTTTCGAAAGGGTTTTGAAAATCTACGATGTACGTATGCATCAATTCAATAGTTTGCTAATTCCATATGGTAACGTAGTAGCCGAGTATGATATTTCGAGTAGTTATGAAGCTACAATAATGGCAAATACAGATTTTTTTTAACTGAAACGAACCTTCCCGACAACTTCCTAGAACATCAAAATGCTCTAGGAATTGTGTAAATCGTGGAATGCCGGCTCCGACGTTACACTTTTTTCACAAACCCGCGGAACTAGCAAGTTACATACCTCAGGGGCCGTCTTTACTAATGCTTCAAGGTGGTTCTAATATAGTAGGAAATCCAGCAGAAATCAAACCTTTCCTAATTGTTTCGTTAGCTGACCGATGGCGGCGGAGGCGCCCAGAACATTTCTTGCCGGCTCCAATTTTCAGAGCAACTGAAATTCTTAACATGTCGTTGTCTAAGCACAAACCAAGTGATGAAGGCAGTGTGCATAAATCCAAAAATCGGGTTGCTAGTCATCGTGCTTTCTGAATGGCATCATTCTCAACTGAATCCAAAAGATCGGCAAGCTTCTTCTCCATAAATGGACTGAAAAACATTCCATGTTCATCAACTTGTCGAGAAAAAAAAATATTGTTCAGCCCCACCGTGTTGATTTCTCTAAATCGTTAGAGAGTTGTAATTTTCTTCAATTTTCCAGTCGAAGTCGTTCGTCTAGAGAAACGTACAATAACATTATTCTATAGTAATATAACCCTCTCGTTATAACGAAATTAGTATTTTGCTTCCTTCAACATATCACCGGTGTAATTTTTTATTTCCACTTTATTTAGCAACGCACTTCTTAATTTAATAACATTTAAAATGTACCTACGTGCAAGAAGTAAGAATAATTGAAGAAAACATAAATATTCCTTAATCCGCGTAGCGCGTTTATATGCTTTCTAACAAATCTTATAGGTATTTTTAGCGTGCCTTTAATATGCTTTATTTATACTGCTCCTGGTACAATACATCTATTTGCGCGAGAGACGACGCATATATATACACAACCCATCCAACCCTTATTCGCTACAAACTCTGAATTTATTGCAGAGTATTTTCATTGCGTTCGCAGAATATATGTTACCGCGCTCTTCCTACTCAGGATATATTCCAAGTCTTAAAGACTGTATGTAGTGGAAGACTGTTTTTTTTTTCATTTTCATGTTTTTTTTTTGGATAAAATATCAAATGTCTTGCGAGCTTTCATGACTTTAAATTTTCTTGCAGAACAGCAGCAGTCTTATTTTAGTGTTGTTTATATGAATTTGAGGGTGGGAATTTTCTTCTTTTCCTTCTTTTTTTCTGTTGCTCAAGAATGACAGTATAGCATTTGGAGAAGCTTCAATTTTATGATTATGATTATTATACAGAAGCATATTCTAACAATAAATTCTTACCAGAATATTTATACGCAACCAAATTCCATATCTTCGAAATATATATGAGTTTGATGTAAGTTGAAGCAGTTTTCTTCTGAATAAAATGTTAGCTAGACAAAGTCACACACACACACACGTTACACAACAAGAAATAAGTTTCGTATTGTAAGTTTAGATGTCAGACCCAGATACGATAACATTTCAAGAGGTATTATGTTGAACATTGTTTTGAGAATTGTTGATTCAGTTCGCTGAACATATACACAATTTTCTTTTTCCCAGACATATCCTCTGGAATATCGCCCCCCTTCCCAACCAAATAGTATAAAAAAATGTAGCAAGTGTTCATTATATTTAGTATCATAAAAATTACACCAGCTGACATATATTACGATGACTTTTATCTAAAAACACTTGTAACTTGTTGTACTTGTGGTGTTTGTGAACTGGCGAAATCTAGTCTTGAAGATTATTTCAAGACATTTGCTGTGTTGTATTGTAGAGAGCTTCGAAAACAGAACCATTGCGACAGTCAGTCGGTTGTTTGGTTTTTTTTTGTGGTAAGAGAATAACCGTAAAGAACGTTAACGAAATACTCGCATGGTCAAAATACTAAGCACAAATCCTGTCATTCGAACATTTAACGACTAGTTGAGCCTTAGTATTCTGATACAGTGACACGAAGTCGATAACCAGCAACTATGTGGACTTTTGAATAAATCTAATCCACAGTACATTTCAATAATCTTGGGAATCGTTGAAAAGTACTAGCTGGATGTCATAGCGTCACTTTTTCAAAATGCCAAATTAATTCAGACCAAGTTCAGATTGTACATTGAAGATTCGATTTTGGTGTTTGTTTGTGGATTCATTCAAAATTCCATATAGTGGCTGGTTGTTGAATGTGAGTCACTGTGTACTTCATGTACTTTTTCCGCTGGAAGACGAATTCTATATAAAACTTCGTGGAAACTACAGACTAACAAGCCCTGCCAACCAAAGCGATGTAATTTAAAGTTTAAAATTATATTTCTTGGGTCGGTAAACTTGGACACCCCAAAACGTTCGTATACAAAAACTTTTTACGAATACTAATGGAATTATCAAACAGGAGCACATATGATTGGAAAATACAGCGTTCGTTGCGTTACCTGGTATCTGGTGCAGGCGAAACTATAATAGCTACAACTTTGAGATGTTCCACAACTTTCCTTAGATCGTTGACGTGAACACAATTGCAGAACATTTCAAAGCTGTGGCTGTTTTAGTTTCGCCTGCGCCGGCTACCATGTAACGCAATTAACGCTGGACTTGCCACACAATAAAACTGATCTACTTTCTGTCGGAAGACGAACGGTGTTTTACTAACTGTCTCGTCGGAAAGTTAAGCATCGCTCTCGGTTCAGATATGTAAACTTTACACTTGTCGAAAAGACAGTTACCGAAGCTTGTTGCTTCAAAACACATTTGTCAATTTGCTTCTATCACAAAATGGTTCCCTCATCATGTAATGAATTACTTTCTCAGCACTATTCTCGGAATGAAAAGAAAAGGATTCGATTCCGTAACTGAATGGTACAAGTGACGACACCGTCATTTAATAAATTGTCGAATGCCTAAATTTATAATTGCATTCGTTTACTTGGAAAATTAATAATGTGCGGTTTTACGGTACAACGAGATATCTAAATTTGTAACAGCTGCAGGTGTTCATCATTTCACTTGACAAAGATATAGAGAAAATGCGAAAAGCCAACTTTGGAGCATACAACATGTCTTTGAAATGTATCTATATTTTCCTAGCTGCGTATCATAACTATATCTAGCTCGCGTCACATTCGTAACAATAAACTGATTTGTAGGTGACGTGTAGCCTCATTAATTTGTAAATAACATGAAAGCAACGCTTTTAAAGCATACGATAAGCACGAAAAAAGAGGATTGAAATTTCTCTTCCATTTTTCAAATAGAAACATACCTGTCAAGCCAAGAAGTGACTGAGTTTTAAGCAATTTGCATTAACATCAATCTACAGCTCGCGATCTATGAACAGTCGAAAAAGGTTGTCCGCTTTACTTATTTCAAACGAAAGTTATGCGCCAATCTATTACAAAGAAAGAACAAATCTATCACTTCTTTGGTTGAAAACTTTGCGTTCTGCTCGATATAAAATGTAAATGCTTGTAGCTAGGGAGCAACGTTCTCGTCAATTCCTTTCAAATTTTGAATTGAGACTTTTAGCATCGGTTTTAAGCCCGTACGAAGTGCAAGGGTTAATGTTTTCACTATTACGTTTGAAGCAAGTCTAATTGGAATCCCTGAGTAAGGGCAAACCTTCTGTCTGTCATCACGATATAGCTTGTGTAAAATGGAATCAATCTTGATGGGACTCAATTTATATTCACAAATGTTAGTTTATTTCCGAAGATGAGCAAAATCGGTCGAGCCGATCCAGAGATAGGGTCAAATTAGTTCAATTTTAACAAGGGACTTAAATGGAATGATTTGAAGATACAGTATTGCAGAGCAGCTTTGCCTTTGATGTATGCCTTTCATGGACGAGCTAGTTTATGTCGCACACAACTCTTACGGGTAGTCCTCCCTATGGTAATCTGCAACTTAAACCTCTACATCTACTTTACTATGTAAACCTGATGTAATCTTCTTAGAGAGAGGACATCAACCTTTCAAAACGGCATACATGATAGCGATTTATATTCTGAGCAAATTTGATACTTCGTTTGTTTGAAGTATTTTGTTTTGTTCGAATCGAGGTCTTTTACTTCATTTGCTACAACATACATTTCTGTATATAAAATGGAACGCTAGGCTGAGTTACACACTTATTATAACGCTCTCCATTTTCGACAACAGATGACTAAAAGATTAATTTCGAACGTGTGTTTTTGTAACAAATTAAAAGGAAAAACATTTTAGCTGAAAAAGTTGAGAATTTTTTCAATGTAACCACTAGAAATTTTCACAAATATTTCCCAAATAATGCAAAAACACCAGCAAAAGAGCTCTCGTTACATTCCACACGAACTAAGAATTTCCTTCACAATTGAAAAACGATGTCTAACTGGAATTTAATATTCCACAGCGCAAAATGTACATAAAATGTATCACTCTCGAACGGATTTTGATTAATATTTCGAATTTTCCGATCTATTGTCAAGACTTGTCGATACCATGAAATGTGAAAACATATTTCCAATGTCGTAACAGAAGCGACGCACGCGGTCAATACGAACATCACTTTCGCGTATTGGTTTTTAAAACACGCACAAGTGGTTTCAGTATGTGCATTTATTGGGAATTGTTTATCGTATGGCTTATTACACTCTCACGAAAGTATTTGAATGAACAAATAAAATTAAAATCGGAAATATTACCATCTCGAAGTTTCCATCTCACAGTTGAAACTTCTCAGCGAACATTCATCGACGATTCTATATAGCATTGTTTGACGCACTTCCTAAGGTTCATAAACTACTAAAATGGACTAAACGGACTAAATGAAACTAAATCAACTTACTTTGAAGTAAATTCTTATTGAATTGGCGTATTGAAGTCTTCGTATCGAGTGTAGTGTTTTGAATCCATACATTAGAGTAAGACAGCTGTTTGTTTTTCACATTCAGTTTCATACGATTTAGTCCGACAAGTGTGTTACTCCAAATATTCGGTTCTACAAACTCGATAACGACTCCTAACGGTTCAGGGCCTCTACGATTAAGGTTTTAAATAGATTCAGAGTATAAAACTGAGTGAATATATCGTGTGTTTGCAACATTCGCTCGGTGCCACATATATCCTTACATTCGTTGTCTGGTAGGCAAGGTTTGCGACTTATGATATTTGAGCCGTCTGTCTAACTGGTAGATTATTCAACTCAGCATAGATATAGGCATTTATTGTGATGTCATGCCAGTATACACTTTTTGAACTGTCTACTCTGTATACAAACAAAGAGTGCTATCCAACGGCTATAGACTAACACGGAAAACATGCTTCTTGCTTCTTGCAGTATATTGATAGAATATCCTCATATACATTTCCACCATACATTTCCCAATTTTCTTTCTCTTTTGAAGAACATCTGAAAACCCTGAGAGTATAAATGTTCCTCTCTTCCCGAATTGCATTTCACTTTTCCTTTTGATTTGCTCAACCGTCTCCTCTTCTCATTTTTCATTTTCATCTCTCTTTCGCTGTTATCCAACCGAAAATGTATATAATTGAAATGCTAGTGCCTCTGATGCAATATCATATACACACTCATCATATATGTATGGAAATGGTATATATTTGTTGCTCTCCCCCGATATATAATACCTTCCAAAATGATAAAATGCCATGGATCTGCTTCATAACAATCCGAAAACTTTGTTCAGTATCATTAGCGATGTCGAAATGAAATGGTTTTTATTTTGTAAAAGGGGGTTCTGGAATATTATGTTGTGAGACGTTGAAAAGTTTTAAAAAAACATATAAAAAAAAGTCGGTGCAATTTTCAAGCAAGAAAATATAATTTTAAATAAAAATAAAAACTCAAAAGACTCTGACGCGGAAATTGTTTTGGGAACATTTTCTTATTTCTATTTATTGTTGGAACTATCAATTAAGAGGAAGACTTAAGTGTGGAAATTCAATTAAAATAAGAAGAATCATTAAAACTATCACACGAGAAAAAATTGCAGACGTTATTTTAATTAAACAGTTTCCAAACGGTCACTGTTTTCCATTTCATCTTAATTTTTAGAATTGAAAATAATGTGCAGAAAGTGTCTGTGCTTCCTATAGTATATTTATGCTGAGTGAATTGTGCTTCCTAGTGTTTCCATGTTGAT
>JANTFA010098669.1:0-14113 GCA_026413405.1 Phytosciara flavipes | reverse complement strand
TCAAAATGACTAAAAAATCAGGAAAATTTTTGTAAACACTAGTCGTAGACAAAAATAAAGCAAAGAAGAAGAAGAACGCAATATCAAATTAACTCAAATAAGGACGCATTTATTGAGTAAAATGTCTTTAATCGGTTTCAGTTAGAGGTTTGCGCGTATCATTTTTCAAATGTATTGTGAAATTAGGAAGCATTCAATTTATTAGCTGCTAAGCAGTTCTCAAATCGGGTCTGCAGATCTTGCACCCCAGCATCATTGATATCATGGAAATGTGGGATGGACGATACCCTTTCCATCCATGCAACTAACTTCGGATATTTATTTTTATCGATCGACACCCATTTATCTAACGTTAGCAAATCAATGCAGCAACATATGTCAGCTAGAGTTAAATTATTTCCGACTAGATATTCGTCCTTCAGCAGCATTTCGGTATAATCGTACGCCTTGTGTGTCAGTTCAAAAGATTCTTGTTGAATTTCCGTTTTTCCGCCATAGAAAATTGTGCTCTGGAAGGGGATGTGTCTTTAATTCGAATTTATTAGAATATTTTCTTCGAATACCACAAAGCTTGAAATTGCACCGAATATGATTCCTGTATCGAAATGGAAACGTTGATCGATTTTCGCTCGGGTTAGAAAGTCCTTCGGATAGAGTGCATCTGTTTTTGCATATTTTGATACTAGGTATGGCATGATTGCATGACTGTTTTGTAAAAATGAAATTAAATTTGAGAACACCAAATTCTAAGTCTGGAAAAGAAAACTCCCGCTTACCTATCCCAAATTACTTCGCCATCGTCTATCAAAGTTGGAACGGTATGGTGTGGATTAATCTAAATCACCGGAATGGACAGAAAAATACATTAGCCGAAATCAAGACGGCAACACATCTGCTATTGATAAGACCGCCATAAAATAAATGAAATTCTGCGACTAATTCGTTTTCATATATAGCAAAACGCATGATCAAAAAAGTGAAGTAGAAGATTTGAAATAAATATTTTTTTTAAACGATTTCATCAAAAGAAGTAGTAGATCTGATAAAAATATTGTTGATATGCTTGCCGTATGTGACAGGTCGAATGGGTCGAATCTATGAATTATTATTATTGTTGTCATGACCTTTCACAGACACAGACTGCAAGCACTTTCACTGGTTCGACCTCATTACATTTTGATGTACAACTTTTGCTCTGTATACGAAACCAATATTGCCAGAGCTCATCGCTCACTTCTGTCTTCACTGTCGATAGTAAATGACATAACTCAAACTGTCTATGAGATCTCAATCTCACCTAGCTCCATCCTCACTATTATTCTTAAATTTTTACAACAAAACCCACGTACGTACCGTAATAAATGTCTCGCTGAGATGTTCTTTTTTGGAAAAGTCAACCATTCTGAAAAAGATGACACATAATTCAATGTTAAAGAAGAGTAATTTTCAAGTCTTTCTAGAGCTACAAGTAATAGACCGGAAGCCCGCGCGTATTTTCGACTCTCATAATCGACCGGATTGAAATCTTTGCCAAACTCCATTAACCAGCACGAAAAAAAATTTGTTCTACGCTGGGCTGGGCGGCACCAGCGAGTGTAGGCCTAGTGTATATCTCGCACAAAACCCAAATTGAAGTCAAAATTAAGGTACCAGAGCCTAACGAAGAATGCGATTGGAAAATAAGACAGGCGTCTTATATAGGACTTGTCAGGCACGCCGGAGGTTCCAATTTTTCAATTGCATTTTCCAGGTTCTGCAGTTCTCTTCTCCAATTTTCAATGGGTTCTAAAAGAAACTGCTTCGTGTGTAATTCTCTCATTAACTCTTTCCTGAATGTCCAGGGATGCATGTCAGATTGATCAGATTATTCACACCCATCAAATGGCCTCTACACTCTTTTATAAGAGAGAGGAGGTCGTTATAGACGAAATTACTGTTTGAACAGATAATCACTTCCTTTGCTTGCTTTCCTACAGACATTGCCAGCTTTCACAAGAGCTGCAACAGTTTCTGTCTGGAAAACGCTGACAAGTTTTCTCAGATGGAATCATTTACCTTCATCGACGTTTGAAGTGTACCCTCCGGTACATGTCCCTTCATCGGTTTTAGATACGTCCGTATGCCCTACGAGGCTTCCAACAGGCAAAGAAGTCAACTAGCCATTCTTACCTAAGCGTACACTCGCTAGAGCCTTCTTAGAGCTGAAATGCTAAAGTCGTAGAACAAAAATGTTTCTTGTGCTGACTAAAATCGAATAGTTTGGTCTTCAGGTATATAAATAAAATGAGCTGTACGAAACACATTGTAAATGATCGGACCAATTTCCAGAACTTTTCTCTAATTTTTCTTAGTTGAAACAGTGTTATAACTCAGGCAACACCTTCTGTGCAATCGGCACTAAAGTTGGAGTAATCCAGCTAAGATAAGAATATTTTCTTTGATAATGAAAACATCAAAATGCAAAAATTTACTTGATAAACAAAAAGGCAATCTTATCGAAATCGAAGAAAGGAACAAACCAACAAAAAGATTGACTTTTTTCGTCTTTTATTCGGACGAATCGACTTGAAGTGGACCGAAAACAAATCAATTGGAGTTGAAGAAGTCAGAAAAACAAAATGTTTTTATTCATCGTAAATCGTTAGAATAAAACGGAATTGAATTCAATTATCTTCGTTGGTCTTTCCATATTGATTTATAATACATAACTTATCGAAGGTCAATTCATCCAATGACTCATCCAATACGGTCGAACATATTATGATTACAATAATAGTCCCACATGTAGTTCTGTAGTTCAAGGTTCGACCCATTCCATCTTGAAAAATGTTTTATTTATATTTACTTTTTATGAGAAAAACTTTTTTTCCTAACTTTTACTTTGCTGTGACCTTCGAAAGTTTGAATTGAAAAACCAAACAAAATACGCCGTGAACTTATGCCAGTGCCAGTGATGTGAAGTAACATTTTTTACCACAATTTTTTCATTGTGTTTTTTGTATGATTTCATCTTGAGATCCATTCGAAGTTTACTCTATCGCGTAGTTCTCCGTTTAAAATAAGTTTAAAAATATATTGCGGCCAGGTACTGTCAATTGCAGACCAGTGAGTCCCACATATAGCTTTGCCAGTCATATTTTTTAATAAATTTGCAGAAACCAGTTCGTATAATCATGTAATTCAAGTGATTGAAAACATATAATCATAATCATAGTCAATGACAATTAATAAACTAAAAATGTTTAACTCAATATAAACAGTTGAATTACCTCAAGTCCAAATCCAGGTCAATTATTTTTGCTGTTTGTATTACAGCTCTAGACGGGGGACTGAACTGTGCATAGTACAAAATGGGCTTGGACATTATGCGAATTCTAGAAATTTTAGTAGCTTTAGTCACAAAAACACTCCAGTCGATGTCGACTTTATCAGTCGATGATAAAAAGTAAAATGCACTAAAAAAGTATCGTTGCACAAATGAAACTAATTTACGAACACCGAAAATTTTCTTCTTTTTTTAGTCGGTATTCTCTCGTTGTTAACGTTATGTTTGTATAACGGCTCCAAGAGAACTGATATGTAACGAGAAATTATTCTGTGAAGGTTTATAAATAAAAGACGGGTGTAAATTTAGCATTAGTTACTGTAGCAGCTATGTAGACTCGGACGCATGAAAGTGGGCATATGCGGAAGTGAAATTCATTTGGTTGGTTCAATATCTTATTACATTTCCCACACGGGAAGTTAACCTTTAAAAACAATGGTACACAGATCAATACGAAATACATTTCCTCTCGTTCCAACGTTCAGGTCTAGCCAAACTTTGCGATAGCAACATGTGCTAACTTTTTTGTGCTGATGTTTGAGTCATCTAATCGGACCATAACGATATCAACTTTCAATTCAGTATCTTTAAATTCACAAAAAAAAGATCTTTCATACTGTCGGTAAGCATGAATATGTTGTTGAGCTCCTAACTGGTTTATTATGACTTCAAGTACATCTTCATTTCTGCACATTCCTAGCAATGATGCACACCGTCTGGGAGATAGCGTCACGTAGATAATCGGCTGATACACCACTATTGATGATGACATGGCAAATCATGTTAAAATTCATGATCATCGTAGACGTGTGATGATGTGGTGGATTATTTTGTATGTGTCACCGTTTATCTTAACAAAAAGCGGCTAATAGTGCTCTACCTTCACCACAATATACAGCCTTGATTCTTGGGAGTTATTTTATCACTAAGGAGCTAAGTTATTCCTAAAAAGGTGAAATCAGTTGTGTGACATTATGTCAATAGTTCCTAGGACTTACGGAACAAGGTCATGGACTACAACTTTTATGATTATTACGGCAGTCTTGTGATTGTGAAGATTGTCTTTTACTTCAAATGATAAGTTTTCAGTTCCAGATAGAACCAAAATTTGTATCCACGGGCCGTGACTAACGAACTTTGCACTAAAATATCTCGAAATCTATGGAACTTTTCTTAGACCAAATTTGATTAATTCGAAAGGGGATCGTATATCAGATAAAGTTCCACGAAGGGTGCTCTAAGAAAAGTTTCACCGAGTCCAAGCTATTTCAAGACCCAGTTTGTTTATTTGTCACGGGACAAGGTCGTGGAATTAGATATCGAAAAGTAGAACAAACAGAGTCTTATTAGATTCCAGCCAAATAGAATTTTCTGGATCTATTACTTGATGAGACGTTCCTTAAACAAAGGAGTTAGTTTAGTACTATCTATTTGGCAGGTGTCGACATGATCACTCTTGCTTGGAGTGTGTTGACTGTTGATTCAATGTGTGAACAACTAGAAATTTTATTGCCTCTATTCTTGAGGAATATCACAAAAGTGAAATGTTCCTGATTCGAGACGCGATAGAAAGTCATAAAGTAGTTCCTTTTAAACAACTGCTCATTTACCTATAGATTTATTTTTTTCAAAAAATTAATTGAAAATTTTTTTCCCGATTTACTTTGATGATATAGTTAGTTCACCGCCATGCTGGATTCGTGATGTGACGTTGCCTGAGTAGAACTATGATTCAGTTTTTTTTTAAATCTATTAGGTTTAGAAAAGCACCTGACAAAGATAAAGCCCCACTCAGTTGTTGTATGTACCTCAATTTCTATAAATTGACTTCAATTTCCCCGTATCTCTTTGCATGACTTACACAATACAGAAACACGAAATCGTGCGATAACGCCTAATTTCGGTGATTGATTATCCGTTTTATCTGTAGCGTATAAAGAGTTTTTTCATGTAGACAAAATTTTGGTTCACCTAATTCCACCATTTCAGTGTAATTTGATTAATTGTCGGAAATAAATCGTTTTGAATTGAATCGATTTCGAACAGGATGACCAAACCAATATTATATTGTGCTGAATTAAGTCCAGCAGTCCGGGGAGTGTGGCTAACTGCCAGAGCTTTGAATTTAGAATTAGACAATAGAACAGTCGATTTATTCTCTGGTGAACATTTGAAGTCAGAATTTTTGAAGGTAAAAGTTCACGAAACATCGTATGGTATGCACCACTAACTCAATTTTTCTCAGATAAATCCACAACATACAGTTCCTACTTTGGATGACAACGGCCTAATTGTTTGGGACAGTCAAGCGATAAGTACATATCTAATCGATAAGTACGGCAAAAACGATCACTTGTATCCCAAGGACATTGGTGTCAGAGCGAAAATAAACCAGAGATTATATTTCAACGTTGGGGTAGCTTTCGCTTCATTCGGACCGATAGTTGAGGCTGTCTTTTTCAAAGGAGCCACCGAGTTTCCAGCTGAAGCGTTAAGAAAGGTTCACTCTACATACAATTTCTTGGAACTGTTTTTGAAAGATGACCTGTTCATGGTGGGTAATACAATCACCGTTGCTGACTATTGTTTGGTAGCAACGATCAGCACCGCTCAACTAGCCGTACCAATATTGGAAGATGGTTATCCAAAATTGGCTGCTTGGTTCGGACGGATGAAAAATGTTCCGTTTTATCAAGAGACAAATGGTCAATTTGTTGAGAAGTTCGGTCAATTCATTACAGCTAAATTAGAAGCAAATAAAGGGGCTGTTGCGGCTGCTGCCAACACTGAAGTGGTTGTTGATGCTGCTAACAACGCAGTGGCTGTTGATATTTCTAACAATGAAGTCGCTGTTGATGCTGCTAACAATGAAGTGGCTGTTGATGCTACTAACGATGAAGTTGAACAAACTAAATAAATAAAATTCCATTTATTGGTTAGTCGTGTTACAGTGACTGTTTTATTGAGAAACACTTATAAGTGAGACAAATATTTTACCTGAGGGTTTTAAGAAGTACTTTATTCAGAGAAACGATAATATAGCGACTGGGATCTCTTCGAAGCGACGTCCCAGCCGTCATATCATCTATCTGATTGTTAATGAAAACTATATATTGCGTGCCAACAAGAAATATGCGCGACAAAAACACCACAAGCGTTTCAAAAGTGCTTGAAGAAATTTTTTTTGTTAAATTGTGCAATAAGCATTTTTTCTGATAGAACACTGTGGTGAAAATCATTCAATTAGCACGATTTTTCTCCAACGCACCCAAAACTATTTGTTCGAAAATGGCAACATTTTTTCCATTCACCTCCTCGTAAAATGGAATACTTTTCATATTTTCAAACCATTCTGCCACTTTCGGGAATGTATCCGGATCGATTGGAACAGCATACTGTATGGTGCTCACAGTGGCAACACAACAATAATCAGCTACTGTAACCGAATTGCCTACCAAGTACGAATCATTTTTCAGAAATTTCTCCATAAATGCATAACCCTCGTTGATTCCGTCGATGCCAGCTTGTGGAATATCAGTTGCCTGGCGAAACAGAATTGCACTGTTAATCAAAACCATTTTGGGGTACAGAACGCCCGAAACGAAAAACAATCGTTGATTGATGCGAGCTCTAGTATACAGATCTCGAGGATATAGATCGTCGTTCGTTGCGTATTTGTCAATCAAGTATGTGCATATTGCACTGCTGTCCCAGAAAATATCACCGTTATCATCCAGAGTGGGTATGGTGTGTTGTGGATTCATTTCTAGATATTCCGGTGATAGATGTTCACCAGCTAGAATGTTGACTGGTCTGTTGAAAGAATATAATTTCTGAATAGTTACTATGTCTGAATGTGGACTATTGACGAAGACTACTTAGAATGGGACACGATTGAGTATCTAAAGCACGTCAAGAGAGGTAGAACATGAGTGTTGGTCTAAGAGATTTTTACAAGGAATCCTTGAATGGATCTTGAACAATTTCATTTGGGCTGAAACAGTTTGTCTGCAATTCAAGAATCTCTAGAGATCCACAATTTTTTTCTGAAAATTTTATGGGCCGCCTTCTGAATCCTGTAGACCATCACTCCGTTTCTTTCAGTTTCTTTTAATTTAAAAACTAAAAAAAACTCCTGAGTCAAGCTTCCAACTCTTGCACTTTCTCTCAGTTTTTTTTAGTTTTCTCTTCAGTATCCTGTCTCTTTGAACATGGTTTTATCTGTTTATCCACATCTCAGCAAATCACTTAGTTTTACAGCAATTTGTTTCACATAAAAGAATCCGAAGATTTGGAATTCACTAACCTCAATTCAAGTTCAAAGTCCATGGCTTTAGTGGTCAGTAAGACTCCTCTAACTGCCGGACTCAACTCTGAACAATGTAAAATTGGTTTACTCATGATAAGGAAACTTCTAACAATTTGAAGAAGAGTCTTCACGGTTGAAAGGTAACAGAAACACTAAATTGTTGGTTTTTATTGCGTGAGCCATACAGTTGAAAAAAGCGTTATTCAAAGTGCCATCAACAATCGATTAGTTTTTTGTGGTCAGGTATATAGAGAAATACATAGGCTATTGAATGAGTCTTCATGACCTCGAAAATACCTTTAAAAGGAAATAAATTATACGAAAGTCCAGTGTTGTTGTTTTTTCCCTAATTAAAATCAACATAAAAGCTCTTGAAACCCATGACTTCTACCGAGCTTATGATTTATTCAGTGGAGAAGTTAAATTGACTTTGTCAATTGTGTCTAACTCGCAATCAAATTTCGAATCACTTAACATTATGAATGACAACGAATTAGTGCGAGTAGCAAGTAGCAAGTGAAATAGTTACTAAGACGACATGGATATCATAATGAAATTTTCAGGGCTCGTTATTTAGTCCCAGAGAAACGTTGTCTAGCTGTGATTTGCAGCTTTACAGCAATAGGTCCTTAAAGTCTGTAAAGGGTGCTAGATTCGAATAGTTTAATTAAGAGACCGTACACAAATGACGTCTCGCTATTTTATTCCATTTTTGATACCACCTCTCCCTGCGTCACGCAAATAGAATGAAACTTGACTCATATTTGTAAGGACCGTCACGTTTCCTTAGTCACTTCCCTCCTCAAAGCGGGACGTTATTGGTGTACGATTCCTAATCAATCAAAACTTTTCTAAAATTCAAATACTAACTTTTTCCTTTTTTTATGGGTTGCTATTAACAGTCAGAACGAGAAGCAACCAGGATAGGTATTAATGCCCTTATTCTCTATCCTCAATTCCATCTCACCTTTGCCGTTAGAATACTGTTATTATCCATTTGACTAGAAGAAGATATCGTTGCAACAAACCTCAATCGCTCTGCGATGGCATTTCGTTTGACTAAAATCCGTTGAGGGAAAATTGTATTTATTTTTTTGTTGACTCCGGGTTTGTTGCAACGACATGTATATATACATTGCTGTGGTAGGAGATGTAGCGGCTTCACAATAATTCATCCTCTGCGTGGCAAACGTTGAAGAGGTGAAAGAATTGAAACATGGTGAAGAGGGAGGAGTATTTCTGATCTGAATGTATTTACTATTTTTACGAAGAAAAGAGTGCCGACGGAGTTGATGCTTTTAGTAAAGAAGTCCTAAACTCTTCTTCAAAAACTATGACAAGTCAAATAAGTGAACAAAACACAGAGTCCTCTAAAAATAGGACAAAAATGGCAACCATATGTTGCTATCCGCATTAAATTTCCTAGGAAGCAAAATTATTTACTCTAACGTTTCTGATAGCTTTGAGCATGAGAATATTTCCCATGAAAATTTTATAATTTCAATCTTGACAACTTCATGAATAACTTGCATATTAAACTCAGATGAATCCACAGCATACAGTTGCCATCAATGACATAAAGAGCTTATTTATTATGAATGGCTTTTTTCATTAAAAAATTACAGAAGCTAACATTCACTATGTCTAAATTCACCTTCGTTAGGTGATAAATGTGCGTTACAAGAAATAGGTACACATGCCCACAATTCACATAGAGCATTCCTATTGAATTTGTTTTTGATGTAGTTGACGATATGGGAGACGTATTATATGAAAGTACCATCTATTTAAAGGTAAAAGGGATTCGCGATTCGATCTACTTATAGCCGGTTTTGTAATATGCTTTTGAAAGGTGACCTGTTCATGGTGGGAAATAAGATCATCGGACGGCAACGGATAGATAATTATAATAATAAACAACCGAGACCAAAATTAGTAGATTACATTGGCAGGGGTGCGGAAGTAATTCATTTCATGACGGATCAGTCATAGCATTACACATAAGGAATATTCGCATCCCTCCAATACTAAACGATAGCTGTCCGAAATAGACTGCTTGCTTCAAAGAGATGAAAAAAATTTCATTTTGTGAGGAGTAGCAAATAATGTTGTCTGCTGATGCTGCAAAGGAAGAAATTTAAAAAAAAATGAATGAAGGGAATTCCATTTTATTGATGAGTTGTGTCGAATGTGCCAAATTATTTGGAACCACTTAAAGTGAGACGAATATTTTATCTGAGGTGATTCAAAGAAAATCGTAACGAACGTTGCCCACTGCCCTGAATAAAAAAACGCATCCGTTCCAAGCATTTTATTACTTACAATTACAGCAAATCATTGCGTGTTAACAAAAAATATGCGCGAACGAAACACGTCAATCATCTCAAAAGTGCTTGAAATAGTAGATTACTGAACATGCCCCCCAACATACTCATTTAAAAGATATTTTACCATCATTAATACAAGAATGTTACACACCCACTAAAATTATATTCCGAGCGGAACGCGAGGTTGTAAAATTTTTCCATATGCCTTCCGCTTTACATTAAACACTTTTCTTAATTGTGCAAGAAGCAAAAATATCTATTCACATGCTACAGGCATCGAAAACCGTACTTTTCATTTTTCAATCTCTACTTTCTAGCATGTAAAATCCAATTACACAACTCGGAATAAAAATAAAATGTCTCGTTTTCGCGTGGTTAAGGATCTCGCCTCGGGTCAAAAAAATTCACACGAAAACTCAACTTTTTATCTTCTTATCCTTTATTATGTAAAAGACTATTTTTTATAGGCACTATAGTGAAAATCACTCAATTTATTCTGCACGATTTTTCTCCAGCGCACCCAAAACCACTTGTTCAAGAATTTCAACGTTTTTCCCATTCACCTCCTCGTAAAATGGAATACTTTTCATGTTTTCAAACCATTCTGCCACTTTCGGAAATGCGTCCGGATCGATTGGAACAGCATACTGTATGGTGCTTACAGTGGCAACACAACAATAATCAGCTACTGTAACCGAATTGCCAACCAAATACGAATCATTTTTCAGAAATTTTTCCATAAATTCGTAGCACTCGATGACTCCGTCGATCCCAGGTTGTGGAATTTCCGTTGCTTGGCGAAACAGAATTGCGCCATTAATCAAAAATACTTTCGGAAATAATGCCCCCGAAACGAAAAACAATCGTTGATTAATGCGAGCTCTAGTGTACAGATCTCGAGGATATAGATCGTCGTTCGTTGCGTATTTGTCAACCAAGTAAGTGCATATTGCACTGCTGTCCCAGAAAATATCACCGTTATCATCCAGAGTGGGTATGGTGTGTTGTGGATTCATTTCTAGATATTCCGGTGATAGATGTTCACCAGCTAGAATGTTGACTGGTCTGTTGAAGTAAATATAATTTCTTACTAGGATGTGGTTCATTTGGGCGAGACTTAGAATACGACAAGATATATGATAGTATGTTACGTATATAGCTTCACAATTGCTATTGGTAAGAACGACAAAAAATAAATGAAGACTGTAATGCAAAGTTTTCGTTCAAAGAACCGAAGTAAAAGATTTGTAATCAATATTTTGAAAATGTGTGACAGCTTAAGCACATCACTTAACTCTACAGCAATTACATAAAATTCATTATTAACTAACCTCAATTCAAGTTCAAGATCCATCGCTTTGGCTGTCAGTAAAACAGCCCTGACTGCCGGACTTAACTCTGAACAATATAAAATTGGTTTATTCATGACTATAAACCTCTTATAATTTCAAGAAGAGTCTTAACGGTTGAAAGGTTACAGAAACACTAAATATTTGGTTTTTATTACGTGAACCACACAGGGAAAAAAGCTTTGTTCAAAGTTCCATTAGCAATCGATTAGTTTCTTGTACATAAGAAGGCTAGTGAAGGAGTTTCCAATGACCTCGAAACACCTTCAGAAGGAAATAATTATGGAAATGAATGTCCAGTGTTTTCCTTACCAGAAATAAACATAAAAGCTCTTCGAAGTCTTGATTTCAACCAAGCTTATGATTCAGTTGTCAAGTTAAATTAACTTTGTCAGTTGTATATCTAACTCGGAAAAATTAGAATTTCTAATCTGTAAGCTTTAAGCATAACAACTTATGTGAGAACATACTAATTTGTAACATCCACGTATCGAATCGACCTTATCATATCACCAATGTCGCTTATCAAACCTTCTAGTTCTTCTGACCGAAGCATTTACAACAATTATACGAAATCTTGTAAAAATTTCGCTATAATAGGTCAGCATCAACCAGTGGGTTCGTATCCCATATCCCTGTTCTGTAGAGGTAATTGATTATTGTCGACTCGACTGATTTTTTTGATGAGTACGTTTTCTCACTAGTTCTAGAACGCGACTATTCGAAGCATTATTGAAGACTTGCCGTTTCCAGATATCAGAGTCAAGGTATTTTATGTGGTTTCGCTCGAACCAAACCCAACCAAATGTAGGCACTAATTCTGCAGCAAAACAAAAATGTTCTCCTTTTCGTGGAAATTTATTTCGAATGATCACGAAATTCATTCTTTTAGTTCGGAAACAAATTGCTTAATCCATTCATTCCGTCTTGAAGACCATCTTCATGCAGTTGTTTGAAAACAATTTTCAGTTTCTATTTCACAGATTGTATCGCGATACAAATAAACGAAAAGTATATTTTAGTTCGCTTGTTGTCAATAAGAACTGTTATATTACGCAAAAGGTCAAAGCCCCATGGAAAGAGCTTTGAATGAATTCAGTGCTAAGCTAATGATCGATTGTACCTGTCCAATCGAATAATTTATTTGTGTTGATTATTATAGAGTAACCCTGCGATATAGTGGTCTTGGGTTGTCGTAATTCACCCAAATTTTTCTAACATAAAAAATTGCTTGATGGCAATTAAATGATAATCTTTCGCTTCGGTCTATTTTTGGGGTAGGTGGACGTGGCTCAATAAATAATTATAATTAACAAATTTCGTGTTATTCATCGATAAGGAATTTGTGTGTTGTAATAATATGTAATGGAAGAATGAGGCTACGAATGGGTAAAAGATTTTTTTGTCTATTGATCGTTTCAATTTCTTGCATATTAACCTTTTGCAGATTGCTATTTCAGCTGTACAGGGCAGCAACTAAGAAAGTCTAGGTGTAAGAAAAGATCATTGAAGAATAGGAATGCAACAAAATTACGGAAACTCTGCTTGGACAGAGTAACACTCCAAGCAAAAGTGTGACAGTGTCAAATTTGTATGGTATCTATTTAGAGTACCACTCATGCCTGGAGTGCGTTGATCTGGACGATAAAATTTAGGTGGTTTTGCTGGTTTATTGCCCGAAAGGCGCATCTCTCGCACACGCCTTTTTCTACTTTCACTCTGTTTGTTTGATCTTTTAAAAAGACTCATCAGTGTTTTGTCGAAAGAATGTGAATGAAAACCACCGCAGTTCAATTTTATTTCAAATAAGTTGCGTTAATTGAGAAAAATGTCAATGTCAATCAAAGGGTGAAAATAGGAAATTCCGACAAACAGCAAAGCTTGCGGTGAGAGTGAAGCAAGTTTCCACGAAACGAGAACATCAATTCGCCATACCACTCTTGAAAACACAAACAAAATGCTTTCTCAGTATGCTGTTTACCCTGACCAACAAGGGTAACAAACATTTACAAAAGGACAACAGCACAACGGATCCAACAAGGAATGGCCTAAGTGTTTTTCAACGATCTATCACAATTTAAATTAGCTCTTAAGTATTTGAATTGTTGAAAATTATTTTTAAAAAAATTTGTGATACTCCTCATCCTCGATAAAACCAAACCAAGCCATGCTGTTCACCCTCATCCAGCTTAAGTGAATTATGCGGGTTAGTATGCGAACTAAGTGGAAAGGTATATTGGAAATAGAACGAATAAACTAAGATAGTAGTTGAAAAAAAATCGTTGTTCAGGGGTGAAAATAAGGTTAATCACAACGCACTGTATTAGTTGTTGGTTTACCAAGGGAAGAAAATATGAAACAGGTAATATGGTTCGAAAATATTGGTAAACGGTTACAAATTTGTAACGCCTGAATACAAACACCATAGACCATTACCATAGATTACTTGTAACAACAAGAGGAATGATACGTTGGATGTTGGAATGCGGCTGTAGATAGGACGATGACAGTTTGTTCTTATGGGAGAGAGTTTCAAAGAATTTGAGAAAATTTTCTACAAAATTCGTTTCATTCTCTCCCATGCAGAGAAATGCTAAGTTGGTATGTCTGCGTCTGCGGCTAGCTAGAAGGAACATACGAATGACAGTTGGTTTATATGAGAGAGAATTCGAAAGAATTTGAGAGAATTGCATACAAAATTTGGTCTATTCTCTCCCATAGAAACCAATTCAGGCCATTAGTGCGTCAACGGCTTACGCCAGATTGAGCCTCTCTCTCTTCTTTTTCTCCTTTGTTCGTGTGT